>WEIS01025413.1:3856-19694 GCA_013389965.1 Todus mexicanus | reverse complement strand
TTTTTTTTGACTAACAATAAAGTCATTGAGCCGAAGTGGAGACAAGTCATATCTGATATCATATTTTTATATCCTTTTTGCTTATTATAATTTATTTTCTTCAGATTGGTATTGCACAGAGAAATATGATGCATTGTTCTGAAATTAAATTTGAATCTGTATCAAGGCAATTTAATCCCGCTTGGAGTTGGTGGATAAAGGAGCAAGGCATAACCTTTGATAATTCCCTTGCTCATAGTTGGCTTTTTCTCTTGCACAACCATTTAAACCAAAATCACTTTCTCTAATGAGAGACTATAAATTACTACTTTAATGAGACACATGAAGTTTGAAGAGTTGAATTCCCACGTTCCTCTTATCTGAAAGCCTGGATACCTCAAGGGATGGGGGAAGATCCATAGTGCTGAATTTCTGTGTTATAACATCGCTCAGTATTAAGATGATTATTACAATATCATGAAGTCCCAGAAGGGAATCTGGACCTCAGTATGCTGAGTATTGTTTCCATCTAATGTGAGAGTCTGAAAATGCTTAGAATTGAAACAAGAATTGGGAGGGGAACTTGGATCTGCCCAAAACCAAAGAGCAATGTGGTGACATAGTTTCTCACAGTTCTTCCTACGCTGTTCCTACAAGTGCACTGCTTTGTGCTTCAGGAATGGATTTTTCATATAGATATTGGCATCTGCGTGCTCTCTTGCAAAAAAAATACTATCTGGAAAGGATTAGTTACTTGTTTACTTAGACAACCAGGAGGTTGTAATGTGGTATAAAGAAGCAAGGATTAAAAAAACACAAGTGAACATTGTCAAGTTGATACCATGGATATTTTGTAGCACTGACTGTAGTAGCTCCACAGATTGAATCCTTTCCACTCAGGAACAAATCTTGGGGTATCAGGAGTTCTGTTTTCATTTACAAATTGGTAGGAGCAAAGAATCCGGTACAGCCTTTAGTCAGTTATCCTCACAGTGAAGTGACCATAGTACCAAACCCAACGCTATTTCTTTCATTGAGATGTGTTTAGTGGGTGCTTCTAGGTGCTGGCAGGTCTGGTGCATGGGCCCCAGGAGTGGCAAATGCTTTGTGTCCTTGTGTACGGTGTAAGTGGGGGTACGTTGGTAGGGAGCAATCTAGTCTGTGGGTTCTCAGGCTGCTTATTGTGGCTGTTAATTCTGCCTCTTGTGGGGTCACGATGAGTTTCTCTTGACCAGGATCACCACTGTGCTGAGAGTGCCACATTCCATCGGTCACCACACTTGTCAGGGGATTGCTCTCACCAGCACAACTGTCTGAGGGAGTTCTCCCTTCACAGGTTTTTGCAAGTCAGCTCCAACAGGTCCTTGCCAGGGGCAATGCATAGTTTGTGGGTGGTGGCACGTGGCTGCACTGTGGTTAGCAGTGCTGAAGCATGTACAGCATTTAAATTCTCCAGGACATTCTCTGGGGGACCTTTGGAAAGGGGCTATGTAGCCCTTGTGGGCAGAGAGGCTTATGCATCTATAAGGAACCATTACTTATGCACAGTTATATACTCATATATGCATTTGTATCCTAAATATCTAGAACTTGGTATGTTGACCACGCAAATGCTGTACTGACTGGCCCAGTAAGTACTTTGCTGATGTTCTTCAGATGTAAGTAATGTGCTGAGAGTCTGATTGCTGGTGTGATTGCTGGGTTATTCTTCTTTCTTGACGAAAGGCAGCTTTATTTATTCTCCATAAATAGCCCAGTTGCTGGTATCATAGCAATGCAATTTAAGGTATTAGCATATTTATAAAGCAGCGTGTGTTCCAGTGTACTCTTTCTGACTGGACTCAAACCTACTGCTGGTCCTTTGCCTCTGCCAAGACGAGCCCAAGGCAGAGCTGTCTCAGCAGACTTTATGTATGTGTCTTCTTTTCAGAAGATGTGTTATTTGCAATGTGGACTTTCATTTGTTATGTATTTATACAGCACTTAACATCGTGAAAGTCCTGATCCAATTGATTTTTAGCACTTGGGCAGAAGAAAAGTTGTGCAATAACCATCATTGTCCCTTGTTGCCTTTCAGACACTGCAAAATTTAAGCAGGCTACATTCTTGAAAGCAGGCTAATTAAGTAGAGTTGTTCTGCACAGAGAACCAGTGTTTCTCAAATGCTTTCAAAACCGTAAAACAATCTGTGAGTAGCCAACATAAAGTATGTTAACAATGGCCAAATCAAACAGTGATTCAGAATTGGAATTAAAGGTCATAAAAACCCTGTATGCATTAATCACGGAGCTCTAGTATGAATATTAATAGCAGCTGAGAGTTGTGGAATAGATATTTCAGCTTAATTTTAAGCTTTAATTAAACATTTATTAAAACTTCACTCTGTAAATACTTTATAGTTAAAAAGCTATAAAAGGACGAGACTGGACCAAAGCGTGAGATATTAGTGGCTGTTCTTTTGGGCTGGATGTATCACCAGTAGGACTCAGATTGGTGTGAAAATACCACTTAGGAAACCAGATTTACACTATCTCAGAGCTATATATCTTGTGGAAAGGTCCTTGCAATACCAGACTTTAAGATATTTGTGGGAAGGTTAAATTTTCAAACTACTGCTGCTGCAGTTATCTAAGTGATTTCTGCGCTAAGGTTATATCTGGACATTTTCTTTCTGCCTTAACTCAGTTCTCGAGAAGTTCTTTGTGGACAAGATCTGGTGCATGAGATAAATGGTAACTCTTCCAAATGGATGGATGGCTTAACAGCCAATCTGGTTTTTGCTTTTAGATCTATGAAAAATCCAAAAGAAATGCCAGAAAACTTGAGTCAGGCATGTCAAGTGTTTACATTTATGATTCTGCTGAAAATACAATTTCAACTGCTTTTGCAGACACTGAACATTTTACTCCAAGCAGAAATATAAGGCTAAACTCTTCTTTACTTGGCACATTAATGTTTCTACAGATCATAATTTCTTTCTTCTTCTCTTGTCTATTGTTATTACAAATAATTTGGCTTGGTCTTGATATTGTGGTTTAATGTTGTTCTATCAGAACGAGGGACAACAGCTACTTAGGTAAATTGGGGAGTAGATGGAAATAACCCATGGCACTAAAGAAAATTAACCTGTGGAAACAAAGCTGTGTTTTAAGTGACTGGTAGAAAATACTGTTTAAGGGGCTGAGAGTCCTGCAGTGCTTCTCAATGTCTTTCTGAACTGCCAGACCATTACAGACATCCAGCTACTGGTGTTTGCAATACTGAACCAAATGGGGTTCCGGTGTTGAATGGAGGCACTGGGATTTTGCCTACTAAAAGCAAAGGATATGTTAATGTTAAGTGGGAAGGAATGGTACGTGTCAGCAGGCAGCAAATGCCCTTTTCTAGTAATTGCACTTACGGAGGATAATGGTCAGGTGAAATGACCTAATATTCTTTTTTTTTCCTTCTGAATTCCTGCACCGTTCACTGACACATTGTAGGGTTCTTTCAGTGGTGTTTCCTAATGAGCTGTGAGAATGCAAAGGGTGCAAGTGATTCTTAGTTGACCTTCTTGTCCTGAATTCACGTTAGCTGACGATGTTGTATAGGTCAGTCCTCTGTTTCGTTTCAGGAACTGCTCAATAATTCACTGCTGTGAAAAGAGGATTTAGCGTTTCAGATAGAAACACTTTGTCCTTAAAATGCACTGGATGCCTCTTTTTGGACAGTGTGTGGTTCCAGGGCTTAAAAGCTTGCTTTAGGAAGCAAGAGATTTTAACATGAGGGATTACATAGCCAAAAGACCTTCTGTATCTTGAAAATCTCAACTCAAACATCTGCTGGCATACGTCCATAGCCAGGAGGAGATGCNTAATCAGACAGAGGCATGTCTCTGTCTCCCAAGGTCTCTTTGTCAAGCACTTAATACTTCTTAAATCATTTTCTGAGTCCAGAAGAGGTTTCCTTTGCTGGCCTGAGAGACAATTACCTTTAAAAGATCTCATTCTTCTCAGCCTGCCCTTGCGTGTTGTTGCTATCCCCTGCGCCGCTGCAGCGTGCTGCTCCGTCAAGCACAGAGCATGTTGTGCTGTGGGAGGGCAGACACATCCTCGTGTTAGGAGACAGCCCCTGGCAACATCCTCCAGCAAAGCTCCTTGTCATCCTCACAACACAGTGACAGGAGAGATCAGCATTGTTAAGGGAAGAAGTGCTGATTGTCTGGGGCTTCTCTGTGCGTATCTCCAGTCTTGCAGGTGAGCCTGCAAAACCTGCAGTCCCCTAAAATCCTTTCAGGAGGGTTTTATTGATGGAATCATGGAATGATTTGCGTTGGAAGGGACCTCGAAAGGTCATCTAGTCCAATCCCTCTTCAGGTAGCAGGGACATCTGCAACTAGAGCAGGTTCCTCAGAGCCTTTTTGAGCCTCACCTTGAATGTCTTCAGGGATGGGGCCTGGGTAACCTGTAGCACTGTTCCATAGGCTACTAGTTGATACTATTTGAATAACTTCACATGAATAAAAATCTGCAAGAACTGAAAGGTCACTTAGGCTGCAAAACTGAGCAGCTGAGACTCAGGAAGAGCTCTGCCCCTGCATAAAGAGACAGAACTGGTTTGGAAGAAATTCAGTAAAAATATTAATATCTTCACGGGCAAGAATAATCTGGATTATTCCAAATTTCTCATGAGAAAGGCTCTGTTTTTTATAGATATTCTTTTATCCAACAACAAAGAGTTCTCAATTATATAATAGCTGAAGTTAAGCTAAATTTAGAGAAAGAGACATCAAGTAAAAGTGATCTAAAGCAAAACAGGATATCTTTAAAGTTTAAAAGGAGAGCTTTCCACTTCACCCAAGCGGGCTTTTTTTCCCTCTCCCTTTCCTTATTAGCTTTTTTTCTCCATACTAACTTTCTGCAGTTTCAACTTTTTCTTACCTAGTTTGGGCACGGGGGTGGGAGTGGAGGGTGAATCTTCAAAATCCTGCAAATCTTTTCTACCCAGAGCTAACAGTGAGAGAGCAATCACTCTGGGTCACCGAGGGGAGCAGGTACAGCACACCTGCTGCTGAAGGTACTGCAGAAAATCTAGTCTACCTCCATACAAAGGGAATTAACTTCCCTCTCACCCCTGATGCTGGTTCGTGGTCTGTATTTCTCACGGCTGCTATTTTATTTGCATTTTAGCAAGATGAAACACCATTACAATTAGTTCTTTCAGGCTTCCTGTGGAAGTTCTTTCATTCTGAGGTCAGAAAAGCTTCAGTCTGCTGCAAAGTGTCTGAGGAAATGGGAGCCAGCAAAGCAGGGAGCTTGTTAGCAAAGCCTGGGCCATACTTTGGATTGATTTTTGTTTTCTCTAATGGCTTGATCATAACGGTTGCACTCTAATTTTTGTACAGGGTTGTGCACATTTCAGGCAATGTAAATATATACATTGGCATGCTTATTAGCTCTGCTGTTTAAGTTTGGGATATTTGATAGTGTATAATAAAACCAAGTGGTCCTGTGTACCATTTGTCATGCTGAGCTTGGACTCATCTCTTTGTACTCCCACTCCACCCTTTCCAACTTCATTATATTCCAAATGCTCCTCCTTGCTTGGAGCAAAATCAATCCTCGTTTTGCATTGGGTGGAAGAGGAGAAATGTGTGCTGGGATTTTTCTCAATGCACAGAGCTGCGTGCAGACTTAATACTTGCTTAAACGATAAGCGTGGGGCTTCCCCGGGGGCAGGGGGAACATTGTAAGACGGCTGAGGTCATGGTCACAGCCTCAGCCCCCATGTTTTAAACTGCAGAAAGAAGTGGAAATATGAGAGGGCCCTTTCCAGTTATCAGCAAGGAATACTACTGTGAGTGCTGCTTCCCTGAGCTGCTGGGAAAACACTGAGTCCCTGCAGCTCAGAGAAGGGAGTTGTTTAATCATCCCTTCATCTTGAAACACCATTTTGCCCCTGCTAGCCCAGTTTGTATTTCCCTTGCCAAGGGACTGGCTCCTGTCACCAGCTAAATGCGTCAGGCCTGTGTTGGGGTAGTGGCAGAGGAGGTATTTTTCAAGCTGAGGATGCAAGACGCTAGGTGAGCTTTAGGAGATGGTTTTTACACCCACAGGACCTCAGAGAGGGTAAGAAATGTGACTTTCTAATCCCACTGGAAGTCAGATGCTGATTTACCTGCGTACCTTGCTAAGGTGAGATGCCAGTGGTGAAGTAGAGAACATAGAAGCCCCGGTATAAATTTCAGAGGTCCCCAAACTGTGTCCTGTCTTGCAGGAGTACGTGCTCCACATCTTATGCCAATCAGGAGGAAAAAATGCCCCAGTGACCTTCTCCCTGCCATGGTACTCCCAGTGGGGCAGGGTTTTGGGGTGAACATTGTTCTCAGGGGTGTCCTTGGCCCTCGCTCCCTTCTCTTCCCACAAAGACCAATGGCTCAGGCAAATCCTCAGAGTTTTACTCTGCAGCTCTTGAAATTATCCTGTATTGCCAAAAGAAAGGATTTGCTGACAGTCAGAATCCTATTGGCAAAATGAAGTGGATTTATGATTTTGGGTGGAAACCAATTTGAACTATAATTTTACATGAATCCGATCCCTCTCTTGAGCCAGGCAAAACTTCATGATTCTGGCTGATTTTTCACACGCGGCTTTGAGCACTTCTGTTCACATTTGAGCTGAAGATAAAACTCACGATGCTGTGCAAACCAAAACTTGAAGTCTGTGCAAATAGGTACAGCCCTGTTCCCTGCTTTGTGCTGTCTCTAGCTGTAGGTTGAATTTCTTGGTATCTCCTGCTCGATTGCCTTTTCCCCCAAGGAGCACATCAGGAGTTACGCATCTGCTCCAGAGTATAAACCAAGTTACATGTTTAAGGCATGTGCCACCATCTCGTGCTGTTATGACAATCGTTTTAATTATTAAAACCATTGCAGTGTTACCTCCTCTGCTCCTCTTAGCTCTTTCCACCGTTTGCTCCCCACACAGCCCCAGTGCGATTTGGGGAGCAGCAATTTTGGGTGGTCTGGGTTCAGATTTTGCTTCTGCTCCAGACACCTGCTGTGAACATGGACATGAATTTCAGGTTTCCCTACAGGGAAGGGAGGCATAGGAGTTAAGTGGGTGCAGTCAAGTCCCCAGCAGATTTTCTGCTTGCTGCAGCCACCGTTTGTAAACAGGAATACACATAATAGGTTGAGAAATCAGCTCCAAAACAACAGGCATTGTTTGTGTGCTGAGTAACTGGAGTGATCAATTAAGATCTGGGAAAAAAAACATGTTGTGTCCAGATGAATGTAAAACCAGAGCCTGCCCTGCCAAAAACTCCAACTGACACCTTTGGAACTAAGGGAAAGTTTAGTTAACATTTTTCCTCGTATTTAATTTAATTTAGGAGAGTATTTTTTTTAATTATTTCAGCAAACTCATGAGAAATGTTATAAAAATAATTGAAATATCAAGTGAACGCGAGCTCAGTTGCGTCGCTCTCTGTGGCATGACGGGAATGTGACAGGGTGGTGCTCACACCAGTCAGAGCCACACCAATTGTGTTTACGTTGGGCAAAAGATGGGCATAGGCCTGATGTGCTGGAAAAGTGTTGTCGTGGACCTGTGCGAGTGTTTCTGCCATCTCATCAGGGGCTGGGCTGCGCATGTTGAGAGGTGTGTGAGTTAGGTGGAGTATAGAGTCATAGAATGGTTTGGGTTGGAAGGGACCCTAAAGATCATCTCATTTCAACCTCCCTGCCATAGGCAGGGACACTTCCCACTAGACCAAGTTGTTTAAAGCCCCATCCAACTCGAGCATGAACACATCTAGTGATGGAGCATCCACAACTTCCCTGGGCAACCTGTGCCAGTGTCTCGCCACCCTCAGAGTGAAGAACTTCTTAATTTCTAATCTAACTCTCCCCTTTTCCAGTTTGAAGCTATCACCCCTCGTCCCATCACTACAAGCCCTTGTAAAAAGTTCCAGCTTTCTTGTAACCTCCTTCAGTTACTGAAAGGCCACAAGGTCTTCCCGGAGCCTTCTCTTCTCCAGGCTGAACGACCTCAACTCTCTCAGCCTGGCCTCCCAACAGAGGGGTTCCAGCCCTTGGATCGTCTTTGTAGCCTCCTCTGGACCTGCTCCAACAGTTCCATGTCCTTTTTGTGTTGGGGTCTCCAGAGCTGGACAAAGTGCACCAGGTGTAGGGTCTTATGAATAGAGTAGAGGATGAGAGTAGCGTTAGAGGATGTATGAAGGACAATACATAACCTGTCTCTTCATTGACAGGTGATATTTGTGGTCTGACTCACAAAGGTGTTGAAAACCAGAAATAAGCAGTGGTGTCCACTGGTGTAACAGGAGCTCCCTGGTGCCTTGTAGCCATCTGGACACCAGTGGAAATGAAGCTTTGGTGCCCCTGGCTGGGTCGACAGATCTGCAGGTGTACTGTTCAGGTACAGGTTCCTATAAGCCACTTGACTTTTCTCTCTTTATTCCCTGTAATACAAGGGAACGTTTCTCAACATTTCTCCCCTCTTGGTAACCCCTTGGGCATTAGGGCTTTGTCCCTGACTGAGTTGTACCTGTGACAGCTCTTTCCTGAGCTGCCTTGGTGACTTCAGAGCCACTCAAGGTCAGTGACCACGCAAGGACAGCAGCGGCAGCATTGTTTGTGATGTGAGGAAAGCACTTCAGTTGCTAAATGGATTTGAGTTGAGTTTGTTTTTTATCATCCTGAAATAACCACTGCTCAAACAATTGTAATTCTTCTGATGTCTTTCTGGAAAACATTTGGCTTGTTTGGCAGCGCAGTGTTGTGTAAATAAATATGTACCAAGCATCAGAGTCAAGGAGGGGAGGGCGAGTTCTCAAATAATTATGTAAATAAATCCACATAGTGTGCTCCAATATTGGCTGCCATGTGCATTTATATTAATCAGTATGGACATTACTGACAAGTAAATCTATTCTGCTTCTGCTCCTGAAGGTTTCAAAATTAATGCTTCATTTTGTTCCTTGTTTCGCTGGAAGGGATGCAGGGGGAGGCCAAGGCTGTCTCTTCTCTGCATCCCCTTCAGGTGTCTCTGGGAGGCTGAGACCGATCAAACTTTGCATAAATAAGAGTACTTGGCATGAGAGAATTCTATAGGTTTGATCCAGCACTTAAAAAAACCACATTGGGGGGAAAAAATAAATACGCTCACTTGCTGGAATGATATTTATTTGTCGATCTCATCTTGACCTCTTCAGGGAGGCTAAAGGACGTTCAGTGACTGTGAAGTCCAGAGACTTTTGTATATATCCCCAGATGAACTTTTTCGATGCTTCATTGACAACATCTGTAATTCAGCCAACTTGAGTGGCTCTCCATTTTAATTTATCCAAAGAACTCATTTGTTTGTCCAGGATTTGGCACCCAGGCTTAATCACAGAGTAAGTGAGAAAAAACAATTGCACTTAGTGCTGCTGTGATATTTTTCCCCTGAAAAATGAAGCTGTTGAATTATGTTAGAGGGAGATGGAAATCATAGAATCACAGAGTGGTTGGGGTTGGAAGGGACCTCAAAAATCATCCAGCTCCAACCCCCTGCCATGAGCAGGGACATCTCCCACTAGACCAGGTTGCTCAAAGCCCTGTCCAACCTGGCATTGAATGCTTCCAGTGATGGAGCATCCACAACTTCCCTGGGCAACCTGTTCCAGTGTCTTACCACCTGCACTGTAAATTTCCTCCTAATATCTAATCTAAATCTACCCTCTTCTAGCTTAAAGCCATTTCCCCTCATCCTATTACTACAAACCCTTGTAAATCATCCAGTTTGGTGGTGACACCTGAGTGGTAAAGTGGGATCTTCATTCAGTGCTTCCCTGGGGGCTGATAACAAGCAAAGGAGAAAGAGGACATGAGTAAAGTGGCAGGAGATGAAGATAGTCAGGGATAGGGTGTGAGGGACTGTTTTGGAAAGCAAAGAAATAATGAAAATAGTAGTTGGCAGTGATTTCTGTTTGTGAAGTTAGAGTTGTGGGGCAATCAGCTCACTTGTTGAAGTCATAAGGGTAGGAATGAGGAGGAGGACATGAAGGAAGAAAGGATTGTTACTTATCTTGTCATTCAGAGTCCTGGAAAACGGGAGCTTAACTTGCGACTAAGACGCAAAATCATGGTAAATGAAAAAGAGCTGAGATAAGTATCGTACTGCTTTTAGTTCTTGAAGAGATGGCATATTGCTTTCTTGGAGAGGTGGGTTGCTCTAGCACCAGAAGAAGCGAGTGCCTGGGCAGCTGCATAGACAAAACCAGTGAGGTGGTGAGGCCCACTTTGGGACCACTAAAATCTCTAACTCCTTAACTAGAGTTTACCCAGCTTTACTTTTTTCTTTGCAGCCTTATGGCAGGTTCCAGGTAGTGTGTGATTGCTGAGGACATTAGAGCTAGTGAGGTGACTTGTGTTAGAGTAGGGCAAGCGTTGTAACAAGCCTTCAAACTAGAATGGCAGTGTGGATCTTCATGTCTCGGTTGTCAATAGACAGAATAGCTTGGGAAGGACCGTGTGTTCTATTCCATTCTTGGCGTGATGATATCATGCAGCTTCATTTTATTCATGCTCTTGGCTTTTTTTTTTTTCATGCTGTGGACGAGGATCTGCCTTTCCATTGTATCCTGAAGGTGATCAAATATGCACTGCATGTGTTGTTGAAATTCACCACACCTCCAGTTGTTAAGATGCTCGGCAACAGTCGCGTTGGTAAATTGATTAATTAGATCAATTACTTAAGATTCTTTTCCCCTCTGTGCTTGCACAGTTTGCTTCAAATACCAATGTTCAAAATAGTAGTGCCTGAGTTAGAGGTACGAATAATTCCTCTTCTGGCTTGGTATCTCCTCTGGTCAAAACAGTTCATGTCAATCTGGAGCTATCTGTCCGATGCCTAACAAATGGCATTGGCAAATATTGTATTTATACAGGACAATATATTGGTCTAAAGGACTTGGGTGTTCACAGAATCTGCTCTTACTGCAGCTTACCGTTATTTTTCTACTGTTCCTACTTGCTGCATTTTATTTAGCATGTGTTTTATGTAAATAAATATGTTTATTGATAGATGGATTACGTGTCTTTTACAAAGACTAAAGGCAAAATGGATGCATTTTGTATAGTGAAAAATTGCAACAAAACTTAAAATAGCTTTCAGGAAAGCAAGGTAACTGAATTAGACTTCAAGAATTGGGAGAAAAGATCTCTTGAGAGGGTGAGCAAAGGGACAAGTGACTTAAGGAAAGCTGGCAGACCCTTGGGGAGCCTGAAGGCCACAAGTTCAAGCTATCCCATTCAGCAAGTATAGTAGCTGACTAAACTAGTTTAATCATGAGCTCATCGTTGACCTCAAAATGCAAGAAAGAAACGAGCGGTAAGAAGAAACTAGGTCAGGCTCTAGGAATGAGAACAGAAGTGTAGCGGGAGCAGAGGCAAAATCCAAAAGGCCAAAGAACTAAATAAAGATGTAACATTGAAGAGACAGTGGCAGTAACTAGCTATCGTTCTGTCTCACTGTTGCAAGAGGCTGTTCTGCTATACAATAGGAAAGCGAGCTATTGGTGTAGCAGCACTGAAGATAATTGTTTAATGTCTTTTCACATGAAGTTCAACGCTAATTAGATGATTTCTGTAATTAGGACTAGTTATAGAGCAGCAAGGTCCCAACCTAGATATGTGGAAATGGCTTAGGGCCAACCTGGATAATTTAGGTGTTTTCATGTTGGTTGGAACTATGAATTTAATTTTAGAATAGTTTAAAAAAAATTATATAGATATATTTCAGTGCTGCTAGTGGGGTTAACTTGCAAAGAAGAGAATTAGAAGCGTGCCAAAAGACTAGCACAGTGAGTATCCTTAAAAAAGAGGAAAGAGGAGGAGCTGGGGAGCTAGAGGTCCACCAACTTAACATTGAGTTCTGGAAATGTACGTGAGCAAGTAACTTGACAACCTTTTTAAACACCTATAAGATAATTGGGATAAAAATAGCATGCCAAAAATCTCATCCAAGCCATCTAATTTTCTCGTGCAGTGTGGCGATAGATCTTGTGGATGCAGAAGCAGCAGCAGATTTAGGCATTCAGATTTCAGTTGGGTCTTTGGCAGCGTCTCAGTGACATCATAAGTAAGTTACAAAAACATTGTCTTAGCTCTTAGTCCATCTAAGATCTTAATTACTTTCAGGAGAGCTATCGTCTCTCCATTGATTAGAGCGAGGATCTAGAAGGCTTAGCCTAGGCTTTACCTCCTGGACTTTATACACTTACTGAAGCCTTTAAGTAAAAAGTAAGGTGGGATAAATCTAGGCCAACATTCAGTGCTGTCACTTAAAAGAAGTCTGTTGGCTTCATGAAATTTCCAGCTGAACCATGAATGGAGATTTCTTCATACACAATTCCATAGGTGACGTGCTGGAGAGAGGAACCCCGTCTCCCGTCTCTAGGTGATTCATGTTTGCCTTCTGAAAATGGATGAAGAGAAGTACCTTGATAGACTCATATGCATTAATGTTATTATGTTATTCTGTGATAATATATGTTAACATACGTAGTCTATACCAGCTGCTTCCCAGGTGCAAATAGCTCCACAGGATGGAGCAGGGAATGAAAATGCTGTTGGACTAGGGATCTGAGGAGGCATCAAGGTGGGAGCTCCTCCCTTTAGCTTCTGCAAATGCCCTGACTTGCCCTGTTGCTGAGTTTAGCCTTGTACCACCCCTCATGCCCCAGCACCCCAGAGCAATAGCCTACTTGTGCTGCCTTAAAATGAGGCCTAATTGCAAACCAGGCCCAGTGGCCAAAGGGCAAGAGTATTATAAATGCCAAATAGCTGTGAGAAGCCAACTTGTCCCAGGGAGGGACAGCTGCTCCTAATTTGTCTGAGAGAATCATATTTTAAAGCTTAAAAATACAATAATTTTTGTGCATAGCAGGGCAGCTACTCCCTACCCAGAAGGGTTTAGTATTTGTGTGCCTTGGCCTGGCAGCTGGGAGATGGGAAGAATACTTGTCTGCTCAAAAGGCGACTCTGAGACGTGCAAAATTATTTCAAAATATATCTTTGAGGCCTCCAGAAGAAAGCTGCTGAATTGTACTGAGTTTTTAGATACTGGACTGGGTGACAGGTTAAGTGTCCAACTTGAATTAAGCCATTTTCTTCCAGTCCAGAGGGATCTCAGTGCATCTCCCAGCATAACACAAGAAGGTAAAAATCGCGAATGTTTCAATCTCAGATTGAAGGAGATGTTGGAAAAGGCAAACGTTGCCAAAGATAAGCCTGTCCTAGGTCACAAGGGAGGAAGGAAGAGTCTGAGGAGTGCTGGGAAGGACTGGATCTGGGGCTTTAGTACCACACAGCTGAAAGCTATGGCTGCAATTGCTTCTTTTACAGGTGGGATGTCCTCTCTCAGCACCAGCCTTTGTCAGGCAGGTGGTTCTACCTGGGACAAACCTTGTTTAGCTTTGGGGGCATCATTGTGACTGCAGTTCTTGAAAGGGCTTGTTAATCCTTGGTGGGAAGGAGCCCCACTGTTGCAAGGAGTGGCTAATGGGCCAGCTGGAAAGAGATACTTGCACATGCCCAAGGTGTTCAAGTGGGCCCTTTGATTTCAACAACTGTCAGTGAGGCGGGAGTGTGGTTTGTGCCTGGGCTCCCAGTCTGGCTGTGTGCTGCTGCTGCTCTGGAGGTCTGGTGTGAAAGGGTTACAAGAAATGAGAGATGAGGGATCTAAAGAACATCTACATTCTTCTCCCAAGGAGAATGTCTGTCCACCTGTCTCCTGGCAGTACCTAAGGAGAGGATGCAATGAAATTAACCATCACTGAACCTCTATAATCTTCCTGTCCATATGCTGCTGTAAATTTGGATCACTGAAACTTGTACAGATCAAACACTAGTTTCTAAAATGCTGGCATCTACAGATGACTTTTGTCCTCCTGCATCAAGTGATTCTCTTACATACATGGTACTTCCATCTCTGGTCAAAGTGACCTAGAGTTTTGTTTGGAACGTTGAAGTGTGTCTTTTGAATGTTCTCATTGTTGATAACCACAAGGTGGCATTGCAGATTAAAGGGAGAACATCTCTGTTCAGTGAGATACGAGGGAGGTGGGAGACTTGAAAAACATTGTATAGCCACCCTGGAATTCTTTCTACATTTGAAGGTGCAAGGAAGACTTCTCCTGCCAACTCGCAGGCCTCCAGTTTTGATAGGAGCGAACATGATGTTTGCTATGCTATGATTGTGAAGAGTTTCAACTGATTCAGCATCTGCAAATATGTTTGAGCTGTTCAGAGCTGCTGCTTTGCTCTCCTCTAGCCTTGGGTTGTGATGTAGTTTGTAGAGCTGTGAGAAAGATGATGGTGTCACCTCACAGGCTCTTTTGTTTCAGGTTGCGTGTTCAGATCCTGAAGAAAACTTCTATTTTTCTACCTCCTACTCCTGCTCTTCCAGACGCATTTCCTTTGGTTTTGGTGCAGACTCGCATTTGGCTGAATTTTGGGCTCTCTGAAAGGCTGCCAAGCTGTAGCAAGTAAAGCTAAACCCTCAAACAAAGGTTTGAAGCTAAACAAAGTCTTAAGGGCTTTTTATTTGTTTGCTTATAAAGTGGAAGGTGAATTGAGGATGAACCTTTCCTGTATTTTTCAGGTTTTAATGTGATCCAGGGCTCAGCCTTTTATGTTAAGGGTAAGAGGACTTGGATCAGGATGTTCAAAGGTGTTTGCTTCTCTGCTGAGTCTGGATGAAATAAGGCATTTAGGAGATCTGAGTGAATCCTTCGGAAGCCCATTTTCCACCCAAAAAGTGATACCACATTTCTTGCTCTGAAAATACCAACCACTTAAGATCAGAATGTGCTCCACTTTTATTTCCTTGTCTTTTTCATGATGAATCTCCATCCCAAGGAGCATCTCATGCTTGTGCACAAGTACAAGCTGTGACACAATGAGGGGGACCTTATGTTTTCCTCAGTCCCCACTATTTTGCTGCCATATAACCGATATTGCTACTGGCTCCTTTCTAGTCCTGACTATTCTTATTGGTGCTTGTTGCTATTGTCTGTGTATATTTTCCACGTAAACCAGGAAAAGTAGCTCTGCTGAAAGATGGATCTTACCAGCAGTGGAAACAAGTGCTAAATGGAGCGGGGGGAGCACCAGACCAGCAAAGGAAAATCTTATCTGTTTTGGAAAGCAAGGGAAAATAGTTTTATTTTTACCTCTCCTTTGAGGAGGGAGTGAAAGGCAGATGAAATAGAAAAGCTAGCATTTAGCTGAAACCCACTGGAAGTGTTTGTTATGAATTCTGCAGATAAATTGAACATAATTGGCAGTGTGCTTCCCCAGGCAGGAGAAATACCCTTGTCCAAACTCTTTTTGAGAAGGAGGAAAGCGGGGAAAACTTTTTATCAACATTAACATGCACGTGACAGTGGAGAAAAACATCGTGAGGTTTTGCTTGGACAGTTTTTACCTGGTTGAGAAATTCAGGGCATATAAATACTTATATAGATCCACAGATATATTTATATACATACACATGTGTGTATATATATATATATATAAGTATAGGAGATTATGGATATATTGGATGTGTCCAATTCCTTTTGTGACCATTTTTTCTCTGTCAGAACCAACTGAAAAATATTCCTAGTGTCTTCAGCCATGTTTGCCTTTCCAGTTGCCCATCAATTTATCTCCCTGGTGTCTGCCTTGAGGTTACTGCCCTGAGTGGCGAGATTCCTGCAGGGACCTGCTGTCCCCAGGCTGTGAAGCTGGTTACCTTCATGGTCCAAAAGACTGTGAGGAGTCAGCCACAAAAGTGTGCAAAAATACCATCCATCGAAGTGATATGTGAAA
>WEIS01025412.1:0-14588 GCA_013389965.1 Todus mexicanus | reverse complement strand
GCACCCCGTTCCTGTCCAGCTGCAGCATCCTGCACTTACTCCTGACTTACACAATCCTGACAGCGAGCACCAAGCAGTGCACGACACAGACACAGCAAAGGAACTTGTCCAGGGGTCACCCAGAAGCACAGAAAGTTTGGGATTGGAAGGGACCTCGAAAGCTCCTCCAGTCCAATCCCCCCATTGCCGGAGCAGGATCACCCAGACCAAGTCCCACAGGAACTCGTCCAGGTGGATTTTAAATGTCTCCAGAGAAGGAGACTCCACAACCCCCCTGGGCAGCCTGGGCCAGGCTCTGGCACCCTCACTGCAAGGCACACTCACAGGCAGAAGCTGTCTGGGAGCGAGCCTGCCTGCCTGCCTGCCTGCCTGCCTTCCCCAGCAAATAAAACTCCCCAAGACAATTTGTAATCAAAGCAGTCAGGAGATAAGCTTTCCATCTTGACTCCAAGATAGATCTTCTAAGGAAGATCCTGGCGGATTTGCAATAAATTTATGGAAGTTTTAGTGCTTTTGACAGGTGGCTTTTGTATGAATGATGACACCAAAGGCATCAATAGCTTCCTTTAAAAAACATGAGATAACACTTCTGTTTGGCAGCCAGGAAGGGGTTGTCCCCCACCGTCCATCTGCGCGTCCAGGACGGAGCACGAGCAGTCCCCGCTTCTGCTCAGAGCCCTGTCTGGCACCATTAAACCAAGAAATCCCCCATTTTAATGGGGAACAACATTTGCAGAGATTAAAACGTCAAACGACTGAAGACCAGAGAGACATGACAATGAAGTAAGCTCCACTCTACTTTTAATTATTAATTTCTGAGCTACTTAAGACCTTCCACCCTGAAGATGATACCATAGCATTTCCTCACTTCTGCACACCTGGGGACAAAGGGGTGCCCGTCCCTAACCCAGATCACACGTTGTGTCCTCAGTGACCTCGTACCTGGCCAAGACACCCTTGGCATTCCCCAGCTCCACATGTTGCTGCCGGAGCTGCGCGTCACCAACTAGAGAGAGGCGGTGAGTGAAGGCCCTCACACCTGACCGCCGGGCAGCAGCGGCAGGTCTACGCTCCCACACAACGAGCAGGTCAAGTCTGACTCTGATCTCTCGGGGTTCTAAAAGCCTATTTAAATACAGCCATTTTTGGCACGTGAGAGTATTGCAGGATAGAAACAGTGACCACCTCGCTCAGGCTAAACGCAAGGACAGACCCAGCAGGAAGGACAGCTACAAACCGTCACCTTCCCTGGAAAAAATGGAAGGTAACGACCAGTTACTCGCTCCCAGTGAGCTCACATTGCTCACTGTGGCCCCAGCCTGGACATCCACCAGTAAAAACCCCGTTTCTTTTACCTTTCCGGTTCATGCCCATCTGGAGGCACTTGAGCAGCCGGCAGTACTGGCACCTGTTGCGCTGCTTGCGCGACATGACGCAGTTCTTGTCTCGACTGCATCTGTAGACGCGCTTGTTGCAGATGCTCCTTTTGAAGAAGCCCTTGCAGCCCTCGCAGGAGATGATCCCATAGTGCAGCCCCGTCGCCCTGTCCCCGCAGATCAGGCAGGTTCGCTGATCCACCCGCTCATCTGCAAGAGAAGAGGAAAGGAGCTGCAGTCAACATGAGCTGGTTATAACCCGGCCTCTCAGAAATGCCCTTAGCCACGCGGTTTAGCAGAAATGGAAGCAGCTTGGAAAACAAAGTGCCGTAAACACGGCAAGGAGCACGCGTTACAGCCCCAAGAGGCCACGCTGCTGCAGTGCCTGCCCCTGCCACCAAACAGGGTCTCCTCCTTCCATGGCAGGTCATACCCATCACCCAGGGACCAAACAAGTCCCTGAGCAGCTTCCCTGGCACTACCGTTTGCATTCCCTTAACAAAGAACAGTGACGACAGCCAAAGAAATGGATGATGTTTTCTCATCAGCGTGGCACAAACACACTGTGCTACCCCAGAAGTTGCTTTAATTTCTGATTTTCAGGTTTTTCTTCGAAGGTTCCCCTTGGTGCCCAGTGGGCACACAGGAGGAAACCCCCTGAGTTTGTGTAAGGTCAGCGTGACGAGAGGTGCTCGGCTGTCAGGCTTGCACCGACCCATTGCACAGCACCGGAGAGCAGCAGCGCAGGGCTGCACGGCGAGGATCCATCTTTCACTTGCCCAACGCTGGGCCAGGTCCCTGGGAAAAATGAATGAAATGAAATGAAATCCGGTCACACCACGCGTGTTCCCAGGGCAGGCAGCTCCTCACTCCTTGCAGGGGTCGAGTCACTGCCGCAGGCAGGAGCTGGAGTGGGACCATACCGCTGACCCAGGCAGGGAGCTGAGGGGGGAGCTCAGGCTGGGACACAGCCACACAAACCTGCCCCGTGCCTGGTGAGCTGCCCACCTCACGCTGCTCCCGCTTCGTGTCTCTCAGTGAAATGATACAGACCTTGAAAAACCCCAAACTTTGGATGGCACCAACTTGTAAAGATGAGCTGGTTCAAACTCACTCCAGAGCAACAACACCCAGCCTGGTTTCTCTCACTTTGATTTGACCAGGGAGTTTTCCGACACCAAGGTGTTTATCTATCGGATTTTTTGAGCAGCAGGAGGCAGCAGTCACAGTGAAGTCCTCTCCTGCCTCGATAAGACCTAAACACCCTGACAAAGCAGCGTGCAGCTTCTTACTACTGTGAACGAACAAACATGGGAACGCAGCAGGAGTAAATGAGGCAAATGTATGAGGATTTGAAAAATGAAACCAGTTTTCAGCTGCACAAGCCAAGTAAAAATCTAAACCAGCTGCTCTTACTCGCAAGCAGCTTTCACCACAGTTGAAACCCAGTGGAAACCATAACCAATGTGGGTTAATCTTTGAAAGGGTGGCTAACACACAGCATGCGAATTTACACGTTCTTGCAAATGTCACTGCGATTGTTATAAAACCTTAAACTAAAGGGATGAGTGGAGGAAACGCAAACTGCAACGGAGGAAAATGTTCCTGTTGTCATCACCCCACTAGAACATTCCCAGTTTTACAGGAAGGACAACCTCAGGTATGTGGTTAATGAAGACTGCAGAGGAATGCCGGTGGAGATCAGGAGCGGGGCTATCGGAGCATCTCGCAGAAGGGAGGCAGCTAAACATGACTTTGTAGTCGCCAATTGCATAATCTCTACCTTCAGCTATCTGATCAGCGCCGGGAGGGGGCCGGGGATTAGCCCAGGACACAAGAGTCCTCTATCTGCAGCTCAGCCTCAGCTTAACTGCCGGCCCTCCCCCTGCTCCCACCAGCAGTGCCATAAATCGCAGGCGCTGGGGGATCCCGGGGTCAGCGGCAACGGCCGCGCTCGCCGCCGGGCACATCGTGCCACGGACAGGCAGGAACTGGGGAGCCGAGAAAGCAGCGGCTCCCACATGGGGCACAAGGCAGCGGAGCACGGCGGGGCTGCTGCCGCACTACATCTCGTGGTGGGTCACGGGGTTCCCTCCCTGCTCCCGGAGCTCACCGATGGCTCAGGATCTAAACAAGGGCTCGTTTCCAGGCGCAGCTTTTCTGTCATGGGAAGAACAGGGCCGTCACCTGGCAAAGGCGGATGATTGAAGCAAGGAGGAATCGGAATCCTTCCCTCCATTTCCATCTCTTCCTGGCAGGGTGACAGGAGCTGGTGTGAATGGCCCCATCGCCACAATAACTGCACAGACCTCCCTGCAGAAACTGTTAATTGGGTGCGTTTCCAGATTAAAATTCACCGTAGAGCCGCGGCACACACCACGAACAAAGACACGGGCCTCCGGGGACCAGAGAGGTACGGGCCCGTACACCCTGCAAACTGCCACTCAAAACAAAACCGGGAGATAAAAACCAATTACCTACAGAAAGTCTTAGAGTTTCAGAGGTTTAAAAAAAATTAAAATCCTGTAGGAAGCATGACCAGGCCCAAGAGGTTCCGGCTGCGGCTCTCAGGTTTGCCAGCTCCTGACCTTTGCTATTTTTCACCCTATTTAATGCAAGCGCCTTGTGTAGGCAAAGGGTGGGACGGCCAGGGCAGAACCGCAGCAAACTTCGCAGAAACGGTCGAGGAGCACGGGCAAATTTAAAGCAGTTTTGCACTGGGGGTGCTCTCAACTCCGTCAACCTTCAGATTGCACTGGAACATCAAAACACACAGTAAGCATCTAATTCTCAGGCAAATAAAGCCTCCCTCCCTCCTCCCCGGCTCTGTTACCTCTCATCTCGCTGACTCTAGTTTCAAAAGCCGGACAAAACAACGCAGATTAGGAAACAAAGCAATTGATAAGAAGTTTTTTCAAATACCTTGCACATGTTTTATTTCAGAGAGAGGCTTGAGGAAGCTTCCCCCCACCAATCTTCCTGATGGGTCTTACATTTAGGCAACTCATACATGGGATATTCTGGCTTTGTTCTCACCAGCCATTGTAGCAGGGGCCACTAAATCAAACAGTTGCTGCTACGACAAAAGCACTCACAAAAATCTCAACCTCATCTTGAACCCTGAAGATTTTTATGGCTACTCCCTCGCTAACCCCTCCCCGAAGCCACATTAAAGGATGTATTGTTTTCAAAGGTCACGGTAGGTTTCATACCACATTTTAATACAATGTAGATTCTCCAAGAATATTACGATGTTACACTGGAGTCACAGAGGATGGAGTGAGAAAGGGAAGAAATCTCTCCTCGCCTCTGTTTTATCAGGCCAACGGTAGAAGCAAAACACTTATTTTCTAAGAAAAAGACTTGTGAAATGGGTAATTCTTAAAAGAAAATCTCTATGACCTTCCAAAAGGCGATACCTTCAAATGCTGCTGAAGCACGGGATACAGACACGCACAGAAATCACTGCAGCGCATGAACGAGTGTATAAACCACACAGCAAATAAATTAAAGCATCGAGACACAAGCCCAGCCCTCAGCAAGGCTCCGTCACCGCTCCCACCTGTACCACTCCTGCTGCCAAACAGCCCAACCAGGCTCCAGGGCAGCTCCCTTGGTGCTCCGAGCACGGCGGGCGGTGTGGCCACGTCCCTGGGGTGGACTGAGCCTGGCTTTGCCCCGGCCAGAAGGATCACCCCCAGCCCTGCAGATGCAATTTGAAACAGCACAGCAGCCCCAGCACCCTGCGAGGGATTGACCTGGGAAATGCGACCGTGTGCCGGTGCAGCCAGCTTGTGCGACCGGTAACATCGGGGCTTTATAACGGAGCAGAAACAAAGACTTTATTTCCTACAGGGAGGCCAAAAGTGAAGGCAGAAGCCCTCGCACACACAGCCCCCACCCCCCGCCCCGGGTCCTGCTGAAAAGCAGGAGGGAGGCTGCAGAGAGCTGCACTTTTGCAAAAACTTCCCATTTTTATGAGAACGTGATTTACCGCTAAGAAAATCATAGCTGAAAAAAACCCAGCAGCACTGCAGGTCATTGATATATCCAACATCTTTCCAACCCTGTGTCACTTACTCGCCCCACGATTACCTCGCCGTGTCGCAGGCAGCCCTCAGAGCCCTTGAGCTGGGCCTAAATCTCGGGCTGCTAAATACCAGCTGTTTGGGGAGGGGGAGATCTCACACATGTGTTACTTAAACCCTACCAAAACCTCACTCGCCTCTCACCTCTCACGACGCTTCAAACACAAACATTTCAGAGATTTCTTTATGTCCTTATCTTTCCTAGACATTTTTTTCATGGCCAATTTTTCGTTTCAGAACACCCATCCTGTTGGATTCAAGGCACAGGAGCAGAGTCGCTCCCCCTGCCCCAAACCAGCCACGTTGGTTGAAGGGGCTTTTCTTTAACTTATAATCGATGAACACAGGGATTAAATTTTCTGCCCGGTGGCCCCTCCCCAGGCCTGCAGCCACCTTGGGCGGGCACACAATGGCCTGGGGGGTCCTGCTCGTCCAGCACCCCACAACTGGGGGGGTCTCATGCCGGACGCAGGCACCCACACCGGTGTCCTGCTGGCCAGGCCGGGCTCAAAGAGCAGATTGTGCTGGCCCAGAACAGGCCGGCCGCCGCGAGAGCCTGAATAGAATTAACCCTCTGTGAACTAAAACAAAAACATTTGTGTGCCCAGCTGGGATAAAGGTTAATTTAAACGGACAAGCCTCTACGAGTCCTCTAAAACAAAACAAAACAGAACAAGAGCCCATGAGGCTGCCTGCAACCTTGTACTCGGGACTGTAAGAAGATGTTCTGCTCCCGGGGACCCAGCGAGCGCGGTCGCGTTTGAAAAGGCACCGAGTATTGAAAAGAGGAGAAACACCGCGACAGAACGATGGCCAGCGCCTCCAGCCCCACTCCCCCTTCCCAGCAATTAAACCCAAAGCTCACAGGCTTATTCCACACTTATTTTTGTTTCTGCCAAAGAGGAGTTCAGTCAGAAGAAAGCCCTCATAATAAAGCAGAAACCGTCCGCTGCTCTTTTTCCTGTAGGTATAAATCAAGAGCGTGCAGCTGATGAATCCCATCACCCTTCCCTTCCCGGGCTGGGACCCGACATTTGCATATCAAAAACTCATCTGGGAAATGTGACTTCTCGGGGCAGGCTGGGAGCCCCTGTGCCCCCAGCCCTGCCTCTCCTCCTCCCCCAGCCCTCAGCAACCCCATCCCGCGGGACTCAGCGCTGGAGCTGGACGAGGGACGACGCGTTTAAAGGTTGTTTAGATGTGGTGCTGGGGGATACGGTTTAGGGGTGAACTTTGCAGAGTAGGGTTGATGGTTGGACTTGATGATCCCAAGGGTCTTTTCTAACCTCAATGATTCTCTGATGCTGTGAGACCCTGGCCCGGCTCCATTGTGCGGCGCAGGCCGGACGGTGACGGGGCCTGATGCTTCCCTCCAGCCAGTTGTTGCACAAAGAGTTTGGAACAAAAGCCCTTTGCACCCAGACGTGCCCCATGAGCTGGAGTGGCCGCTGGGCCCGGCCCGAGGGTCCCCAGGGCGCTGCCACCTTCACGCCACCCGCGCCACTTTCCAGCCGCAGCTTTCCCGAATCCAAGACAAGAAAACCCGGCTTTTTGCACAGCCCCAGCCCTGGCTCCGGCACAACCAGATGCTCTGCTCCCAGCTAAAACCTCCCTCAGAGTCCCATTTTAAAATGGATAATTACAAAGCAGTGAGATTAAAAGCTGACCTGCCTACCTCAAAATAATTCTGGTGGACCAGTTTAAGTTGCCTGGATGTGCAAGGACCGAGAAGGGTGCGCAACTAAGAGAAAGTAAGACTAAAACAACAACAACAAAACCCGGGAGGCAGGGCCTGGGCACAACCGAAAATCGTGACTTTCCCAAACGTGTGCAGCCCAAAGGTGCCAGGCGCTTTCCTTAAGGATTTCGTCCTCAGGCTGAGGCAGAGCTTGGCCGCTGTCTTCAATCGCAGTAAAACAAAAAAAGCCGTAAAATATCAGTGAAGTCTCCTATTAGCCCCAGGAGAGAGGCAGCTCCGTTATCAAGTGCCTCCATGACCCCGATACTATCAATAATTAACAATACTAAAAAAACCTCTTCCAGATGGTCACAGGGATTAGGAAGTTTAAAATATAAACAAATTAAGCCACAAAACAAACTGATACCTTTTTTTCTTTCTTTCTTTTTTTAATTGCCTAATCCGGCTCGCAGCTGCGGGTTGAGCTCGGGGCTGCCTCCCTCGCTCCGAAAAAAAGGGGGAAGAAAGGGGAGAAGCCCTTCCCGAGGGGTTCCCGAGGGGTTCCGGGGGGGTCCCCGGGGCAGCCCCGGCCCGGCCGCTGAGATGGGGCGGCCCCGACCCCGAGCCCGGCCCCGGCCTCGGCCCGGGGGGTGGGCGCGGAGGCGGCGTCCCGAGCTCCGTCCGTGCCCCGGCTCCCCCCGAACCGAACAAAGCCCCCGGGCCGCTCACCTTCCATGCAGGTCGAGTCCCGCTTCATCCCCTCGGCGAGGAGCTGCTAAAGCCGCCGCATGGCGGAGCGGAGCGGAGCAGAGCGGGGCAGCCCGGCTCGGCTCGGCTCGGCTCGGCTCGGCTCGGCTCGGGCAGGCTCGGCTCGGCTCGGCTCGGGCAGCGCCACCGCCCCCAGGCCGGGCTATGCTAACGAGCCGTGATGTCAGCGGGCGGGGGGAGTCTGCCCGGAGCTGGGTCCCCGCCTGGAGCTGGGCCACTGGCCCATTCCCGGCCATTCCCGACCATTCCCGGCCGTTCCCGGCCATCCCAGCCCCGGCCCCGGCCCCCAGCGCGGCCGCTGCAGCTCCTGCAACGCCTTCCCTGGCAGGGCTGCGGAGCCAGAGCCCTGTGCGGGGCCAGAGCCGGGGACTGGGACCCCTCTGCTGGGAGCGCAGCCTGGGGGAGTTGGGCTTGCTCAGCCTTCTCTCCGCGGAGACCTTCCAGCAGCTTCTCGGGCTCCGAAGGGTCCCGCAAGGGAGCTGGGGAGGGGCTGAGTCCAAGGGCTTGAAGCGACAGGATGAGGGGTGGCAGCTTTAAGCTGGAAGAGGGAAGGTTTAGATTAGAAATTAGGAAATTCTTCACTCTGAGGGTTGTGAGAGCCTGGCCCAGGTTGCCCAGGGAAGCTGTGGATGCTCCATTGCTGGATGTGTTCAAGACCAGGTGGGATGAGGACTTGAGCAACCGGGTCTAGTGGGAAACGTCCCTGCCCATGGCAAGGGTTTGGAGCAAGATAATTGTTAAGGTTAGGATGCCCCATAACCTGTTCTAGTGGCCAGCTGTGTATGACCAAGCCCAAACAGCTCTTGACACACCAAGGCATCGAAGGGAACGGCCAAGGGCGCTCCTGCCAATGCCCAGTTCAACCTGTTCTCCAGATGTCTGCACTGAGTCCGTTCGAAAACCACAGTCAGCTTCTGTTCCTCATCCCCAGGACCGCAGGGCTCAACCACACTCTGAGCAATGGCTGACTTAAAATAAACAAGGCGCAGAGGCAACAAAAGAGGTCCTATTTCACTCGATCCCAAGCCTGAAATTTTATTGCTTTCTGGTGACATCCAGCAATGCAAATCAGCCCACGCGCAGGGCAAGAGCAGCGCTCCGCAGCGTTCTCCTGGCAGCCTGGGCACCCTGTTCCAGCCAACCCCACTTGGGCAGGGGGCTCTGACCGGACAGTCTCAGAGGTCCCTGCCCATCTCAACCCTTCCGACACTCTGTCTATCCACAATCCCAGCCTTCGCCCAGCGTTTCTGCAGGAGCAGGTGCGTGACGCAGGAGCAAGCTGTCACAAACCATTCCCGCGCTGGGCCAGGTCTCTGGTTGGCTTATGTTGTAGATCTGCAAAGTTGCTTTGGTCAGTCCTTGACATGCTCTTCGAGCTGACCTTTCTTTTTTGCCTTTGGAGGTGCCCCCAGCAGGGCTGTACGAGGGGCTCTCGCAGCGCATGGCCAAGGTAAGGCAGGCCCCGGCGGCGCTGTTTACACAGCTGTTTGCGATTGTCCCTGCTCCCAGAGCTCCGCATTCTTCATCCCAGGCCAGCGCTCCCCTCGCTCCCGGCACCCCTCGGAGAGGTGTGACCAGAATGCAGAGGGCTGATTTTGTAACACCGCGGTGTGATATGGACACAGCGATCTGAAATAAAGCGACTTAATCTCAGGATAACAGGCTGGCACAAAGTTGCTCACGCAACTGCTGCTGGGACTCAAACCAGAGATCCACCAAAAAAATCCATCCCTGCTAATTCAGAAACAACTGCGAGTAGAGACAAAATCCGGCTGGGAAACGATAATTGGCCAAACAACCCAAATCCTCCAAATTACTCAAAACTCACACTAAATACACACGGCACAGTTTGTCCATAATAAATCCTTCAGGGCGGAAAATAATTGCAGAGATCTGGAACTGTTCAGTAAAATGAGAGGCCAAACGGGGAACGGGCAGAGGGCAGGAAAAGAGGCAAGAAAGATTAATTCTGTTGTCTGAACCAAACAGACTTAAAGTGAAGCTGGTAAAAGGAAAAAAACAAAGCGGTTGGTTCTTATGTTAGCCTAAATCAGACAATTCCCATCCATCCCTCTCCCCAAAAAAGCTGCTGCCATTGTAACTGTCATTCACAATTTTAGAATAACACCAGGTCGTGACAGTAAAAGCCAAAACTGCTGCCCAAAACTGGTCGAGTGACGCCACTGCCTGCAGCTGATTTACTGTCTTGGCGTTAGAGTCACAAGAGATGGGCACGAGAAGCAAGAGGAGGACACAGGAAGATCTCCAGGGTGTGCTGAGCTCTGGCTCATCCCGTCACCAATATGGTCACGTCTCTGCACTTGAGGACGGGAGAAACACCGAGTTTTGGTGCAGTTCATCCACAGTGAGCAGAACCAGCCAGGAGACGGCGTGGAGGAGATGGCAGGTCATAAACTGGGAAGAGAAAAGACATCTTGTACAGATCAGGGGTGCTCTGAGAGCTCTTTCTCACAAACATTTTCCCTATTTACTTCCTTTTGCCCAGGCTGCCCGCAGGAAGCGGCTCTGCAGGCCGGAGCAGAGTGGGCACCGCCGGGCACTGCCTCTCTCCCCAGGCGTTCCCCCGGATGCAATTCCAGACAGGAGGAATTCTCAAAACTGTGACTTTTTCCAGAAATGTAGAGCCCAACTGGAGTCATGAGGCAGCGCTTAAATGGCTCAGGCGCTGCCAGAGCAGGACAGCCAAGGTCTTCCAGGACATGATTCTCAGACACTGTCACTTGCCACAGCCCATCCCTGAAAACTTCCATGAAATTTGGTAGAGCGGGGCTGGTGGAGCTGCGTGGCCCCAGGATGGGGGCAGCCCTTCCTCATCCTCTCACCCTCCCACCCACAGCCTCTGTTTCATAATTCTCCAGGCTCCAGTGAGGCTTTGCCCATTTTCATGACAATCGGGGCTCTGTTGTGTCGCCGCAGTTTGAGACATCGGCCCCTTTGTGGCACGAACAAAGTCCGGGCTGCGGATAACAAAACCCAGCACATCTCGGCTCTGAAGGCAACTAAACCAAGAGCTGCCTCCACATAACCCAGCTTGCCTCAGACCAAAACGAAATACTAAACTGGATTTGATTTCAAGCAATAAATAGCGGATAAAGAAATACCAAATTATTTTACCAACAAACGGCGCCATGGGCAGCATCTCCATCCTGCTGCGCTGATGATCCTGAGCCCACACGGTTCAGATGTCTCAGCACCCGTGCACCACAACCAAACAGGTTTGCTGATACAGCCGAATAAATGTTCTAAACTCAGATTAAGGCCTCTCGGCAGCCTCGGTACTGTAGACATTCCCACCTCCAGCTGCTGCAGCGAGAGAACCGTGTGATCTGTGTGAACTGGTTCCAGGCAAACACAGCCCACCCTAAAAATTCTCTTCCCCTCACTCTGTGTGTACAGATATTTCAGAGAAAATGCTGAAAAAAATTAAAATTGTTCAGAGAAGCTATGGAAGAAACTGCAGGAAATGGTAATAAAGACCCGCCTGGCTTGTGAGAAGGGCTGCGATACCAGTTTACTGACAGATGGGGGTGATTCCTCTGTTCCCCAGTGTTAAATGCTCCAGGAACGTGGGGTTACTAATTCTGGTGAAAGTATTCACTTGGTGCACACAAAATTAAGCATTTTCCTCCTTCTTACTGGTTCGATAAGTCACTGCGCAAACGGAATCCTCCTATTCATTTCCAGGTTTATCTGTTTATTTATATTTTTCTTTGCTAGGCCGCTGAATTCGCCATCCCCGTCCTGCAGCGTTTCATTGCATCTGGCTCGAGGGGTGACAAACAGCGGAGACGGGCTCCGTGGAGCAGAGGAGAATGCAGGGGGGAGGTTAAGGGCTCCTTAGAGAGGTCGCCTTCAGAGGAAAAAAGGAAAACAAATGGGATTGCCGGCGTGAGCGGTATATGGTTTTACTGCCTTAGTGGGCAAGTACAAGAAAGGAGAATTGCAAAGGGAGCAGCTTTACATTTCTATGACCGGGCAATCGAGCTCCTTTCTGAACCCTCCGCAGAAAGCGCTTCCCTTCCTCCAGGATGACTCCATCCCATTCTGGGAGCGCTCCTGCCTCCCGTGACTCCCAGTAACCCAGATCACGTCAGATCATTCTGGAAAACACGAGGAAGTCCCTGAGCTGGTCCCTGCCACCAGTGACAGCCTGAGCACCTGCCGCTCACTGCAGGCCAGGGCCACAGCGAGCCCAGGACCCGACCCTCGCACCCTCCTCGTGTCCCTCTTTGGTCCATCGCCTCTCCCAAAGGGCCAATATTCAGGCACAGGGTCCACCAAGGGAATGCCAAGTGCAGCAGTGGGGTTTCTTTCCAGCATATCCCACCCAGAACCAGTGCATCCCGTCAACTCCAGCACACCCCATCAACTCCAGTGCATCCCATCAACTCCAGTGCATCCCATCAACACCAGTGGGTGCACCAATTAGCAGAAATCTGCCCCTGAAATGGGCCGTGCCCCGGCACAAGATCCCAGGTCAGACAGCGAAACAAAGAGAAAACCTCCAGAACTGCAGCTGCAGATTCTGTACCTGCATCAAAGCGTGTTCCCATTGCAACTGCTCGTTAGCAGGATTAGATCATTCGGTGGATGGGGCAAAGGCTGTTTGTGAACTAACCAAGTGCTCCAAGCGCCAGTTTAAACACTGAACCACAGAATGTCGGGTTTTGGAAGGGACCTCAAAAGATCATCCAGCTCAATGCCCCCCTGGAGCAGGATCGCCCAGCCCAACACTGCCGAGGGCAGCGAGCCCCGGGCTCGGCAGCCCCTGGGGGCAGCTGCCGAGGTGCTCAGCCCCGCACCCCCTGCCCGGGGCTCCCCCTGTCCGGGGCTCCCCCTGCCCAGCTTCTCCTGCCCCGCCGGTGTCCTGAGCAGGGCTGCGGCTGGACAGGAGGGGGCAGCATCCGACAGACGGACGCGGCACTGCGGGGGTGCCCCGCGAGCAGCGCAGCCCCCATTTCCCAGCCCCCATCTCACAAACCCCATTTCACAACCCCTATTTCCCAGCCCCATTTCTCAGCCCCTATTTCTCAGCCCCCATTTCCCAACCCCCAGAGCTGCAGCAGCTACAGGACCTGCAGCAGGTACAGGACCTGCCAGGGGCCACCTCAACCGCCCCGAAAAGCTGAGCACGATAGAGATAGAAAACGAGATTTTAACATCAGTTTTTCCTGGCCCCAGGAGCCGCAAGCAATGGGCTCTGGGCCGGGCTCTGGGCCGGGCTCTGGGCTGGGCTCTGAGCCAGGCTCTGGTCCAGGCTGGTCCAGGCTCTAGGCCAGGCTCTGAGCGCTCCCGGCCACCTGCGCCACCACCAGACCAGGGCTCTGCGATGCCCTCACCTCCCCTGGGTGCTCCAGAGGTGACCGAGACATAAACGAGTCCTGCTGGCCAGCTGGTTGGCCCCTTGGTTGTATTTTTACAGCAATTAGCTTTTCTGTTATTAGAGGTAGCTATTTAAAATGTCTCCGTTTTTTGCCAATCTCCTTTGAGAGCTACATTTAACTTGCTGAAGTTTGTAACACCGTTTTCTTGGTTTACAAGAAAAAGGAAAAGCAGAACAGAAATGTCCTTCCAGAGTTTACAAGAACAGGAATAAAAGTATGGAGGAGCTGTCTGGTCTAGCCTGACAACACCCACAGGCTACCCTCTTGTTCCCAAGAAACATCCATTGGAAAACAGGAAATTTCTCTGAAAAAAACCCCCATCACCAGAACTCCCAGCTTCTGTAAGAACCTCTGCCAACCCCTCCTTGGTGTGAAGACTGAATGATTCGCTAATGTATCTCACTCGAACCATCTATAAACCACAATTATCTCTTGAGGTGATGTCTCGTTTAAATGAAATTGCAAAATGCCAAAACCTGTGGAAAATAGATCAATTAGAAAAGCAAGGATGGATGACTCAGGAAAGAGAAGATGACACTGGACAACGGGGCAGGAAAAATTCCCATACTCAAAAACCCCCTTGTGTAAATTCCATTTCCTTTGCAGAGGGACAGGGCAGGGGGGGCCATGACACACCCGGGGCTGCCGTGCAGGGTGAGGGGACAATGCTGAGCCCGGCTGCCTGCGAACATGATTTTTCATGGGCTCTGAGTCCCCTGCCGCTGCGCAGCCATGACGTGAAGCATCCAGCTCAAAGCTTCATCGGCGCCTCCCTAAGAAAGACGCTTTCACCATTTTAAATTTCTGTGGTTGCAGATGTTATGAAAACGCTCCCATGAACTACACAGGTTGCTCTGCAGACTTGAATGCTCGCCTTTGCAGGTAGTGTGGTTTCAACGCCACACCACAGAGACGGACAGTGCCCGGGAATTGAATTCTCTGTGTTTTGTCCAGTCCTTTGGAGCTATCTGGGAATCTGAGGCGTTTGTGTATTGCACACCCCTCCTGCTACTAACATCGCTCTCGCTTTTGACCAGGGCACAAGCTGGGTCCAGCCAAAATAACTGGAACCTCCCCATCTTCCTTCTGCTAACCCTGACCCTCGTCCTTTCATTCTGATAAACCAGATTCTCAATTTTCACGTCATCTCTACCAGCAGCTCCTAGGCACCAGATACCACCCACCCCAGAGAGCACGAGGTCCCAAATTAAGATGTACGTGACTGCAAATAAGAGCCAATTTTACTAGACTAACACCAGGGGAAAAAAAAAAA
>WEIS01025406.1:0-12066 GCA_013389965.1 Todus mexicanus | reverse complement strand
AAATACTCTTATCATTCACAAAAGCAAACAAAAAACCTGTCATATGGAGCACGGAAGAATTCAAGCACTTAAAAAACAACCATTTTGAAATGTAAGGTCTATTTATTCTCCAATAAACCTTCATTTATCCTCCCAACATGTAATATCTGTGTTCAACATCCCACCTGCTTTCAGTCGGGAGCCCCCATCCATTCTAGACAGGTTCTGCAGCGCCGTAAAGCCCCAGTGCCTGTGAAGGTACCTCAGAGGTGGTGGGTTTGGGCAACAACAGAAAAAACAACGCAGCAACAATGATTTATTTGCTTGTTAAATTAAAACTCAAACTGTTGCTGTGGAAGAAGGAGCTGCAGAAATCCCTCCAGTCTCCCTCATGTATCACGGCTAATTAAAGGGCACTCTCTGCACTTACTCAGACGAGGGTGTGGGAGGCAGGAGAGGCTCCATCTCCTTTCCCAGTGCTGGGTGGCCTCTGTAGAGGCAGCCACAGGGGAACCGGGGTTCTGCTCAGAACCCGGCAGAGGCAGCACGGCCCCTTCCCTTCGCCACTGCTCGGGTGCTGGAAATCCCCAGCGCGCCAGTGGCGACCCCCAAGGGAAAGGACTCTGTGAAAGAAAAGGTTGCGACTCCCTGAGCAGATGGGGTGAGCCTGGTGCAGGAGGGAATGACAGCCCAGAGTGGGTGCTGCTCCCCATATGTCTGCGCTGGAGGCTGCTCTGGCTTCAGCTGGAGAAGCCAGAGGAGCTGAGCTGGCAGCAGCCTCAGAAGTCCTTGCTTTGATGCCTCCAAATTCACCTCCCAGCTTCCAAACAAAGCCTCGCTGCTATAAGGACACATCCCCCCCCTAGCCTGCACTCCAGAGACTCAACCCTCTGACACGTCCCCCAGAGCTCGGCCATTCCTGGTCACATATCAACTCACTCCCAGCCAGCAAAATGAGACTGATGACTTCTCCCCAGCTCTGGTTCCAGGCTAGAAACCGGTCTCCTTCAGCCTCCCCTCTGCATCCCTTCAATCCCAGCCCAGCCAAAACATGGGGGTGTTTTTGGCAGAGTCCAGTTCTGCAGCCACACTGGGCCCCTCCCGCCCCACAACACCCTAGATAAGGTGTAGAGAGAGACTCTCAACAGCCACCAGAGAGGGAATACAGGTGCTATCAGGCTCAGAGGTTATCCATGCCTCACAATATTCATGGAAATGGTGTCAGAGGAGGAAACACCGAACGCAGCGTGTCGAACGTTTGGCCAAAGTCATCCCCTCGTCCCCGTGTGAAGCACCAGCGCGCTCTGCTCCACATCAGCCAAATGCGTCCGTGCTCTTAAGAGCTGGGGAAGAGCGCTGCTGAGAACTTCTGCAGCGCTGAATAATTAATTCCCAGAGCTATAAAAAGCTACGGGGGAATGAAATTTAGAAAGATCTAGTTTTAGGATAATTATAGTTCAAATCAGGAGAGCACTCGGTCCCAAGACGGATGCTTTAGTAGGACAAGCGAGCACAGTGGGTCAGATCTGTACTCGGCAGAACTGCACAGGCTTCTGCAGAGCTCCTCCCAGGATGGGTTCAGCCCAGGGAGAGAAATCAGAGCCTGCAGTTGGATTGATGAAGGGCGTGGAAATCTAAAATAACACCTTCTTAACATAGCAAAAGAAAGGAGATTGTTTCAGGTTAGCATTCACGCCCCAGGTATAGACAGGGAATTATATTTTGAGATATTTTGCGATAACGCCGGTTAAACCTACTTCCCCCCACCCTGCCCCCACGGTCACATCTGCAGCGTTGCAGCTGGTTCTGTAAAATCCCCGTTTGCTCGCAGACCTTATCATATTGGGGCTTTTTTCAAAGCTCCAGGTGCTGGAATTCACGTCTCGCTTACGAACGCAGACCTTCAATTCTCTAACCTGTTATATTTCTAGTCTCTATTTTTCACGGCAAGTTTGAAACCATTAACCCGGAGCCCTGAGTCACCAGCGAGCAAACACGGATGTTTTCTTCCAAGTTCCCCAATTTTTAAGCTAGTCATTACAGTGTCCACGTTAAGACATCGTATCCCTGGGACTGCTTTTTTAACTCCCCGCTCTCAGGGAGGGATTTTTATAGCTTGAGTCTGACACACGTAGCCAGGCTGGATTCTGGGCATGTTTTAATGGAGCACTGGAGGAGCTGATGTTGGGTGACTGGTTTACGGCTGGCACCAGACAACCTCAGTGCCCTCAGCGCCAGGGCTCCCCAGCACAGCCTCTGCCCTTCACGTGCTGTTTTCTAGCAGAAGATCACGCCCACCGAGAGGTAAGACTCTATTGCCTTGTTTTAATAACAGCAACAGATCACCTGGGAATGCATTTTCACACCAGCAAGAGGTGGCTGGCTACTCTAAGGCTAACAGGGAGATTGTCACTGCTTCAGAAGAGTTGTTTTAATGGCCAGTGCCCTGTCCCAGTGTGACTCCAGGCGGGACAGGATCAGGCACTTCCAGCTGTGCTTCCTGGCCGCAGACAGGTGTGGAACAGCAGAGGCGTCTGTCCTGCGTCAGCTTCTGTTTCCAAGAGCTCCCTGTTTGGGGCATTATTCATTCCCAGTGTGAAGCTATTGGGTGCACTCATAGTACACTATCAAACAAGTGCTCTTTTCATAGCCGTGAGCTGTGATTCTCTATAGGCTTCATTTGTTAAGAGCGTTGGCACCCTTCGAAGCAAAAGGCTCTCCTGCAAACCCGTTCCTTGAACCGAAAATGCGCCTAAGAGGAGGCCTGTATCATAAGCAGATCCCCTCTCCTCCACCTGTAAGTGTAGGAGCTGTTTGACACGACACGAAGCAACTGGAGAGAGGCAGCAGGGATTATTGCACCCTTCAGAAACGCATCCAGCTCTGCCGTGGGGTTCTTGCGTCAAGAACAAAAGGCCAGCTCTGCGAGACTCAGCTTCTTAGAGCTCTTAAGCTCTGAAGTGGGTAGCAGGCAAAGCCATCACGTATCGCCCTGCTGTCCAACAACATTAGCATCAATCGAAGAGAAGAGCACATGGTAAGGGTGCGGATGATGCAGAAAGAGAGAGATGATCCTTGGGGTCCCTTCAACCTGGTGTTCTATGAGTCTGTGAGAGGATGCTTATTAGAATCATAGAATCATAGAATAATTAAGGCTGGAAAAGACCTCTTAGATCATCAAGTCGAGAAAGCAAAGCAAGTGGGAGCTGTGGGCACAGAGGAGGGCGGGGTGACCGCCCAAAGCAGCGCCGACAAGTTGGGGAGAAGGCCTGGGAAAGAGGACACGGTTCAACAGAGACGCGTGTGAGGTGGGCAGGGACAATCAGCTGAGCAAACACAGCCCGGGTTCAGCTGCAAAAAAGGTCTGAGAGGGCGACTGTGGATTGCAGAGGGAACACGAATCGACGACGTCACGTTGTTGTGGAGAAGACAGATGTTCTGGGGTGGATAAAGGAGGAGCAAGGCCCATGCAATGGGAAATTACCCCTCCAGCCCAGCGAGAGCGATGCTTGCAAGAGCCCAGCTGCGAGCGGGGAGGTGGAAAATACCCCGAGAGCAAAGCCTGCCTGAACTGGGGTTTAACCTACATCCTTGAGGCCTGAAGGGAAACATAATCCTCCAGCTATATAAAATGTTATCTTAAATGGGAGGAGGGAGGGAATGTCTGCAGTGAGTGGGAGCAATGAGCTTAAATTCAAGGCAATAAGAGTCAAAGCATGCATGGGGGGAAAAAAATCCTGCAGGTGAGGGCAGCAAAAGCGCTGGGCTGGGTCACTGCGGGGGGTTGAAATTCCCATCGCACCACAAACAGGTTGGACAAGTGGCAGTTAGAGATGATGAAGTGATACAACGTGCCTTGAGGCTGGGGAAAAGATTAAATGAGCCCCAGCACATCTTTCTAGCCCTGTTTGCCTGTGATTTATCAGAGGATTCACCGCTGCAGTTTTCCACGTTTTCAGGGTGTAAGAACGTGGCTGTACTGACCAACAGCTCAGCAGGGTTGTTGGGAGAAAGGGGATGCCCTCTTGCCCAAGCCCAGTGGCACCCCACCAGCCTGGGGGCAGAGCAACCACCCGTGAAGTCACCGGCTGTGCTCCGCTCTCCTCAGAAGCTGAGATGGTAACACTCAAAGCTTTTATCTCCTGCTTTTGTGGAACCAAAATATGAACAACAAATCGCAGACGGGTCAAAATAAGAGCGGCATTTCACTTCAGCTTCCAAGCTGAGTAATTATTTTTATTCTCCCATTATGCCTTGTCAGGATCCAGGTCTCCTCAAAGTCAAGGTGAAAGAAAAAAAACAACCCTCAATCCTGTCCTGGAATTGCCAATGTCAAGCTGTTGACTTTTCTGAATTCCTTCAGCTTTTGTAGTAGAAGCGATTTGCAAGTTGAGCTTCACACGCCTTTCAGACCCCCAGAAGCTATAAGGAATACGTTGGTTCATTTCTAGTTCCTTCGTTTCTTATTTCTGGGGTAAGCAGGCGACAGAGACACCCCGTAAGAGGACAAGGGACAGTGGTCACAGATGCAGTGAGGGAAATTCCAATCAGAAGCGAGGGAGAGAAAGTTTGAGAAAGATGTCAAGATCCTAGAGTGTGTCAAGATCCTGGAGTGTGTCCAGAGGAGAGTGACGAGGATGGTGAAGGGGCTGGAGCACAAACCCTACAAGGAGCAGCTGAGGGAGCTGGGGTTGTTCAGCCTGGAGAAGAGGAGGATCAGGGGGGACCTTATTGCTCTCTACAACTCCCTGAAAGGAGCTTGGAGTCAGGCAGGGGTTGGGCTCTTCTCTCAGGCAGCTAGTGACAGAACAAGAGGACACGGTCTCCAGCTCCATCAGGGGAGGTTTAGGCTCGAGATTAGGAAAAAATTCTTCCCTGAGATGGTGATCAGCCATTGGAATGAGCTGCCCGGGGAGGTGCGGGAGTCACCGTCCCTGGAGGTGTTTAAGAGGAGATTGGATGAGGCTCTTAGTGCCATGGGTTAGATGATGGGTTGGGGTTGGGTTATAGGTTGGTCTTGATGATCTCAAAGGTCTTTTTCCAACCTTGTAATACTGTGTGAAGAAATGTTCATACGAGAATGGGTGGTCAGGAACAGGAGAAAGTCGCCCAGGGAAGCAGTGGTGTCTCCATCCTGGAGTTTCAGAACTCAGCAGGATGAGGCCCTGAACAACCTCACCTAATTTTGAAGCTGGCCATACTGTGATCAGAGGTGGCACTAAGACCCCACAGGACTCTTCCATGATACCAACAGAGGTAACTCAGAAATTTTCTAAGTGACAACAGAATTACCCATAGTTTTTTATACCTAGAACACGCTTTTCCCCTGGATTTAAGCTGGCAACAATTTGAGAGTGTCCACAGGCTGCCTCAGTCCTACCCAGTGCCACCAAGCAGCTGGTTCAAGACTTTCTGCTGATCCCGTTCCAAACCACATCCCAACTCTCAGCACTTCTTGACTCGCTTCTCCTGCTGGACTTTGGAGGCCAGTTGATAACGGAAAAGATCTCCTTTACCTGCTTTGCTTTATTCCAACGTTACAACAAAACACAAATGAGGTACCCACCAATATGTTCTTTAAAAAAACAACCTTAGACGAACGAACACCCTTTCTTCCACCGCTGCATTACTGTGGTGTGGGAGAGGACAATTTCTGCCAACTCCTCTCCCTTTCTCCTTGTGTTTTTGGGGGTTTTTAGTGCCTTAGTAAACCCACCAAATGTCAACCAGAGAAGACACAAGGCAGCAGACAGGCCGTGATTGGAACAATCCCGAAAAGCGCATTAAGAAGACTGCAAAGCATTCTCTCTGTCTGAAAAAAAGCACTGAAAACCATCAAGACTAGGGTGCTCCTCAGACCGCGATGAGCACCTCGCAGCCCTGAACACGCCAACCCTCCCAGATCTCACGCATGTCTTTACACAGGCTTTGCTCGCAGCTGCACTGAACAGTATTTGCCTTCACTTCGCCTGCTGAACATCAGCAGTGATTACAGGTCACCAGAAAGGGAAGGAGCCACTTTGACTTTCTGAGCCAGGGTGATTTGGCAGGACAGGGCTATTAGGAGACGACTGCCTGGTACCCAAGCCAGTCTAGCACAGCTCTGGGAGCCCTGCGCCGATGCAACCACGGCAGGATTCGTAAGGAAGCTATCTTGGCTTCTCGCAATGCTTTTCTGCCTATTATCTAGACAATGAATTTTTAGGAGCATCCAGCTTCTTTGCATACAGGTCAGAATACCTAAAGCCAAACCAATGTTCAAAAACAGCACAGAAACTTCTTGGTTAAAACATTAAAAATCAGAATGTACCTTTACATCCACCGTTCTAAAGGGATGCGCAGGGTTGATGGGGCTTTCATCGCCTCCAAGACGTGGCTCTCCTGATAAGTGGGGTCCTTAGTCATCGGTGGTGCTAACAGAGCCTTTCCTGCTGCTTCCACAGCGAAAAGATGGGCGAGGCAATCGATCTGCTTGGATTTAAAAGGACAGATTTATGAAGAATAATTGCCTCTAACTTGGCAGAGTGTGTTCTGCCTTTGAGGGATTCACAGCTGTGTCCTGTTCTCAGGGAGTTAACTGAGCTTTGAAAAAAACCCCAACATTTGATCTATTCTTCCTTCCTTAATTCAACATAGCTGAGGATCTCCCAGGATATTTCTATTCGAATTGCAGCAGGCTTTCCATTCCCATGCGTTGGCAGCGAGTATCTGTCACACTGATGGCATTTGCTACATGGAAAACATCACCGACACTTACAGTAGACAGCAGCACATACATCACCCAACCGGCTGGCTCTGCATGCAGCAAGACGGGCCACCTTCTCCTCAGAATGCAATGCAGGTTGCCTTGAACAACAGGAGTTCTGCAGCCAGGTTCCCAGATTTGCACCGTTTCTGTGCTGGATTGGCAGCTCTGGCATTTAGCTGCATTTAAAGCCGAGCTACAATTAAGTGCAAAACAAATAGATCAGGCTGCAGAACCACTCCTGTTCGTAACAAGTTCCCAAATCCAGAGCTCCCTGAAGCTCTGTGCAGTTGTCTCACTCTCACCTTTAAAAAAAACCCCAGTTATCTTTTAAAGTTCATATTTGCAAAGCGCTTGAGCACAGCTCGGAATTCCCTGCAGAACCTTCTTGCCAGTGAGGAGGGGGAGGCAGAATCCTCTCCAGGATCTCCTGAAAAGCGACCGCAGAATTCACTGAGCGACACTAAACCCACGAGCCTAAAAGAAGAGGGAACAGTAAATTTTGGCTCCAAATGGATGCTTTTTTCCCCCCTTTTCCTTGTGGGTGCACAATGCTGCTGCAATAGGCCTGCATTGACAGTATCAGTAATGAAAGCAGCATTTATAAAAATATGATGTCGTCACTAATAAAACCAGTTTGAAAACCCTCTCAAACATTTCCTACCTGCCCTGACTCAGACTCTGAAGCTCATAATTTATCTCCTTTTACTTATACGCAGAACCTGAGTGGAGCTATGGAATCGCATTTCCAGGATAAACCATTAACACTGACAGAAAAGCCTGGCACACGAAAACCATGTTTCCAGGAAAGTGTTATTTACACAGGAACCTGAAGTTCTCTGTATGCTTAAGCACTTTATTTTTCCACTGAAAGCAGAGAGCCACGCGATATCTGCTTGGCTCTGTTGGGATCCTGACATTGTCCCAGTCCATATGAGGACCTGGGTATGTGCAATCTCTGAGCTTCTTCCCAGCCTGGGAACTGGGGCTGCAGGGACAGGGCCAAAGACTCCACTTTAGACGCAGATGAAGCAGCACTTAACATGAAATTTACGTTAATATATTGCTAACATTAAATCGTTAACTGATTTATTTCTGCTAAATCCAGTATTTAAGAGTTATGAATCCTACTCAGCTTTAAAAGTAAGAGTGTGACACAATTTTCCCTGTTGAAACAGTGATCAAAAAAAGGACGACTTGCGCCATCTCTGCCAGAAAAGCACTGCCCTGGAGGGGCACTTTTCAGTCTTGTTTTAAATACCCTCGCGTTTCCCTGAGAGGCCACTCGAAGGTCCTTTTTGTGACCTGCATTGTAGAACAGCTCCTGGCGCTGATGGGACACAGATGCACTAAAGGCGTGTAGAAGTCAAACGAGGCTTCAGGGAAAAAAAAAAAAATCCAAATGAGCAAATTCAATAATTGGAGTTTACTCTTGCAAATTGATTAGTATTTTCTGGTAGCTCTACAGACAAGCATTCATCAACCATAGGATCATTCACAGTGCGTCCCATCAAGGCGGTCAAGCTCAGGATGTAGCTGGAATCGCAGGGGAAGGTCCCTTGCATGTACTGATGCCGTGACTGTGCTCAGACAGAGCTCTGAGAGCCAACAGCCCCTCGCTCTGCTACTCAGGGGACTGATGAGCTGCCTTCTGGCCCCTGTGCCCCTACACGGGTGCACCCCTGAGCTCCCTGCACAGCAAAAAGTCTTTCACAAAAGCCTCCTTGGATGGGCTCAAGAAGACTAAACTTACTCTGCAAACACATTGCTCATGAGAACGTTACCTCCAGCAAGTATTTTGCAGAAATTCAAGGCAGCTTCTTCAAAATGAGCCTGCATCAGTCATTCACAGCTGAAATACTGCTACTCACATCTCCCTGGCTCTGAATGGAAGCGCAAAGCAGTCCTCACCCCCTCCCCGCCAGCCTCCTGCCTTCGTGACTCAGTTGCACCTCTCATTCTTCCCCAGCCTTCCACTCATTCTGGGTGTTGGGTTTTGGACTAGATGACCTTTAGAGGCCACTTCCAACCACTTGCTCCCAGGCAAGGTGTGACACTCAGTGTGTGCTCAAGGCGCAGGACTCAAGGTGCAGGACGAGAGGGCACAGCCTGAAGCTGCACCAGGGGAGGTTTAGGTTGGATATTCGGAAGCTCTTCCTCACAGAAAGGAGGATAAAACACCGGAATGGACTGCCCAGGGAGGTGGTGGAGTCACCATCCCCGGAGGCGTTTAAGGACAGACTGGATGCCACACTTAGTGACAGGGTTTAGCTGATGTGGTGGTGTCAGGTCATAGGCTGGACTCGATCTCAGAGAGCTTTTCCAGCCTCCATAATTCTGTGACTATACCTCACCGAGCTTAATACCTGCCTGGTCCACTCACCACATCTCCACGTTGTCCCTGCTCCAATGCTGTGAACCCTGCACAGTCTTTCCCTTGCCACCCAGGTTGCCTCTCCTGTCTGAGATAAGCAGACTCTTAACACACATGGCAAACAAATACCAGGATTTGCCATATGACATGACTGGATCATTTTGGGTTTGGCACAGAAACACACAGAGCTCTTTATTCTCTGCAGTCAGGGTTAATACAAAAGATTCTAGGTTCCGTATCTCCTCTCTCTTGTTCTTCTCTCCCTTAAAGTATGTGCTCTGTCAATCGGTCCCAGCCGTCTTGACGAGGCTTGGCAAAGCGTTTCAATCCTTGGGTGGCATTATGTAAGATATTAGAGTGCTCTGAAGCACGTCTGCCGGCATTTTGATAGTATCATTCAAACGCTACCACTAGAGACTAGTCTGCTCAATGTTGTGGCTGCATTCCTCAAGGCTGGCCTCGTCCCCACCACAGTGACTAAGGAGGATTTCCTCTGAAATGTCCCAACGCTCTTCTGCTTCCCTCTGATGCACGGCCCTCTTGGCTCTCGCGTCCACGGGGCGCCTCAAGAGTCTCTGTGCTCCACCCCAAAGTAGTTCTTACCTGAACTGGGCTGCTCAGGTCTGTGAATCCCTTCATACTAACCTAGTGGAGTAGAGGCAGCAAACTCTTGCCTTCTGTCTGGGAAGGCACTCTCATTTTGCTTGACGTTATTTCTAGCCCTTTTCGTAGAATCATTTAGGTTGGAAAAGACCTTTAGGATCATCAAGTCCACCCATTGACCCTACTCTACCAAGCCCACCACTAAGCCACGTCCCTAGGAACCACATCTACACAGCTTTTAAGTGCCTCCAGGGATGCCGATCCCACCACCTCCCTGGGCAGCCTGTTCCAAGGCCTGACAACTCTTTACATGAGGTTTTTTCCTAACGTCCAGTCTAAACCTCCCTTGGTGCAGCTTGAGGCCGTTCCCTAACTAGTTACTTGTGAGAAGAGACCAGTGCTTGGCTCTCTACAGCCTCCTTTCAGAGAGCCGTAGAGAGCGAGGTCTCCCCTCAGCCTCCTTTTATGAAAGCTAAGCGGTCCCAGTTCCCCCAGCCACTCCTCACAGGACTTGTTCTCCGGGCTCTTCATCAGCTTCGTTGTCCTCCTCTGGACCTGCTCCAGCTCCTTGATGTCTTTCCTGTATTGAGGTTCCCAAAAATTTGTTGGGGAAGATGCTGAATAAACCCATTCATCCTGAACTCACTCTTAGGTCACGTGTTTCTGGTTACAGACCCACTATTTTCTCTTGCTTCACATCCCAGCTCCTTATTGTACCTTTTCACTCTGCTGATGTTCCTACCACCCAGGTTACCCTGGATGTCTTTACCTCTGCTCCACACTCCCTAGGTCTCCCCATCTGCATCTGCTTTACACAGCTCTGCCTGAGGTATCCTTATGCCTCAACTGCAGGCACAGCATTTCTTCCCTCTTGGTTCCAATGTCCAATTACAAATGAAGAGCTCTGAGACTATGCTGGGCTGGAGCCTTGGGTATGGAGATGAAATCATCCAAGAACTTACCCACGCCACCACATATTTAAAGCCAATGGGAAATAGGGGTCGTTTTTCTTTTTTAGAGGTTTGTAACTTGGTCAGATTTGGGTGAGAGGGAAAGCTGGAAACCGATGCAGTTGCAAATGAAACCCTCCTAGTGAGCTGCAATTCCTGCTCAAAAATGAGGCATTGCAGTTTGGGCTAAAGAGCTCCAAGAATTTGGACTTAAGGAAACGAAACTGGTTTATGCCAGACCTTGCCCAAATTTGCTGGATTGGGTTTGTTAAAGCTTGCAAAGCCGCCGAGCTTTGGGTTAGGCAGCGTAATACGTAATCCACTTGGATTCAGTCTTATTTGGCAGGGCATAAGAAACTAAAAACAGGACCTGGAATGGAAATCATTTAGTAACTCTAAGTCCACAGAGCTGAGAAACTTTAGATGTTCTTCTCCTCCAAGAGTTTGGAGGCACAGAGAAAAGTTAAGCCTTGATGAAACACGAGCTACCTGTAACAGTCTTCTTATTTAGTAGTTAAAAAAAATTAGAGATTAAAGAAAAGCTTTATCTCATTAAGTGCCAGAAAAATGACAAGCTTTGCTGCCAGCAGTCATCCTGAGCCCCTCTTAAACCCAGTTCGAGCTTCTGAAAAGACAAGAAAAGCCAGATTGAGTTAGAAGTTGGTGGAAGACCTTTAGTGGTCATGTATTAGAGCTCAGGAATCCCTCACTCAATTACCCAAATAAAGCAGGTCTCTACGTTACCCTGCGCCATGCTGCAGAACGTGACATTTCCAAGTCATTTGGGCCCTTCACAGACATTGGTTTGCCCTTAATTAGAAATGGGGTTCTCCCCTCGAAGCAGAGCTAACACTTGGCCTCATTTGCTGATAGTAATTGTGTGTCTACCCGGCACTCTACACAGCAGACCCCTGAGCCTTGGCCTTGTGTTCCAGCACCAGGAATCAAGAATGTCTCTTCCTGATGACAAGCACAGCTCTTCCCCAGCTCTTTCTTTCCATTTCCGCACTTCACAGGAGCTGGTGCCGCAATAGCCGCATCCTCTGACTCCCATCCCAGCCTGACCTTTCTCAGCCCAGCTCTCTTTTACACATGAAGACCCAGATATTTGTTTCAAAACAGGAGTGCAAGCTCTGTTCTCCACTTAGTGAGCATCTACAGTTCCTTTTTGGAGGAGTCTGGCACACTAGTTTTTCTGAATTTCATAAAATGACGGAATCCCAGGTCGGAAGGGACCTCAAGGATCATCTAGTCCAACCTTGCAAGGTCAAGAAATAGAGTTTCCATGAGCTGGCCCAGCACCCTGTCAAGCTGAGCCTTCCAACTGCCCCATGGAGGGGAATCCACCACTGCCTTGGGGAGATTATTCCAGTGGGAAATTGTTCTCCTAGAGAAAAAGTTTCTCCTGGAGTCCA
>WEIS01025403.1:7395-30916 GCA_013389965.1 Todus mexicanus | reverse complement strand
CCATCCCTTGGAGTGTTTAAAGAGTGTAGAGATGAGGTGCTGAGGGATATATCTTAGGGGTGATAAAGATTGGAGTGAAAGGTTGGACTGGATGATCCGAGAGGTCTTTTCCAACCTGGGTGATTCTGTGATACTGTGATTCTGTGATCCCAGCCATCGCTCACCTACTTATTTTTCCTCCTCTTCTTGCCCTGTGTCTGTTGTTCCTTCTATGACAACTTGAAGGAAAGAGGACTCTGGGAGCAGCCACCCCATCAAATGCTGCCCGAGCACAGGCTGAGCATTTTGGGGTGGGGGGCTCTGGGAAGGCCTCGTTCTTCGTCTCCGCAGGGTCCCCAGCTCCTGTGCAGGAATTTACCCCAGGCTGGGCCACACCAGCTCAGGGCTCTCATCCTGCTCCTTCATGCTGCAGCTTGGAGCATGTCTTTGCCTTCCCTCAGCACCCCCTGCAGCTGAAATGCTCGTCCTGGGGCCAAACCCAGTTGAGCCCAACCCCAGCCCACCACAGACCCCACCTGGGTGCTGGGAACACCCACTTCAGCCCCTGCCCGGTGCGGGTGGGGACACTGAGCACTGCCCCTGGTGCCTGAGCACCCTTCACAGGCTGGGCACCCCCTGGCACCCCGGGGAGGTGTTGAAGAGCCTTTTCCAGCATCTTCTGTGGTCCCCAAATGCTGCTTTGAAGGGTGGCCGCTGGGTGTCCCCGCAGCCCCGTGCAGCGCAGTGCTGAGCGGGTGCTGGGGACATGAGCAGGATCCTGCTCCCAGGTTTAGTCCCCTCACCCCCAGCCCAGCCCCAGCTGCCCCTGGGATTGTCCCAGCCCAGTTCTCCCCCTTTGGGGGGCTCCTCCTGCAGACTGGGAGGCTCACAGGGAGCCGGACAGGGGGGCTGCTGGGTGGGTGAACCCCACTTGCAACGAAGTGCAGCGGCTGCTGGGACTACCATAGTCCCAAACGTGCCCCCCAAAGGTGCTATCCACCCCCAGGAGGGCATCAGTAACCGAGCTGAGACTCCCATGGGGAGCCCACAGCCCTGCTTGCACTGGCTGCACCACCTCCCGCCCATCAGACCACCTCCCCCAGTCATAGCTGGGCACCAGAGGCTGCCCGAGGAGCAGCCAACCCGGGCACCGCCTGCTCCTGGGGACACCAAGAGTAGCTCAAGGGGGTTTTATTTATTTTTATGTTCATGGTGTGAATTGCTGCCGCTCTGGTGCTGCCCAACCAAACCCCCCACCCAAAATCCAGGGCTCAGCCCCAGCTCATGCCTCAGCCCCAGCTCCTGGCCCTGCTCCCACACTGCTGGGGACACGGACACAGCCACCACCTTGTGACAAACACGTTACTGAGGCCCTCAGGATGAGCCCTGCACCAGGCACAAGATCTCTGCTGCTTTTTGGTGTGGTTGAGAGCAGCAGAGGGACCACAGGCAGCAGCACTGTCCCAGCACAGTTCTGCTACTGGGATGTTTCTGTGGTTTTCCCCACAGGACACCCACTGGTCAGACACAGTCCCAAGCAGCAGGGTGTGGCCTGGACCCTGCCTGCTCTTTCTGGAACCCTGAGCTACACGGAAAACCAAGCGTGGTGCAGTCACGCAGCCTGAAAAAGCACCGAAAAGGGGCAGAGGTGGCCAGGCTCGAGGGATAACAGATCCCACGACCCTCCCCAGGTTCCTGCGTGCACGTCCATGGGCTTTGTGGTGTGGGGACAGTGGAGGGGGACACGAGGAGCTCAGCACCACCCGAGGGGGGAGCCAGGCTGCAGCTGGGACCAGCACAGCTGATGCTACAGAGAGGGGGCTGGTGGTGCGTGTGGAGAGAAGGAGGAAGGGCATTGGCTGTGCCAGGGCTTTTGCTTTTCACTGTCCTTTTCGCCAGAAACGCGTGGCTCTGAGAAGCCCGGCGGCTGCCAGGCTGCTCTAGTGGTGTCCTCAACCCTCCTGCCCACTGGCAGTGAGCGTAGCTGCCCTGTCCCCCAAGGAGATGGCTCCTGCACCCAGGGGACCGCGTCTGTCCAGTGCGTGAGGGGACTCTCCGAGCAGGCAAAGCTTCACCAGCACAGGCCGCGGAGAAGGGCACAGCTTGGCCTTCAGTTCCAGCAGCTGCTCTCAAAATCCGCTGGCCTGATGAGCACCAAAGAGTTCACAGACTCGCCCGCCAGGCAGAGAAAGTCCCATTTCTCCACGTTCAGTGTATGGAGGGGCCGCCGGCTCCCGCGAGGCGACCCGCCGAGGTAAGGACCAGAGGTTTGCCGTGGAAAGTGCGTCCCTGCAGTTACAGTGGGGTGATGGAGAACAAGGCTTCGGAGGCAGTCGAGGGATTGTTCAATTACACGCAGACACGCTCACACAAGCTCGTCTGTAAACTGGATTCCAGAAAATCCCATGGATCCCGGGCTGATCCCACGGCCAGTGCTGGATGTGGCATCCTTACATGTTCCCGCGGTACGTGATGTTGGTGAAGGTAGAGGTGGCCTCTTTGTATAGAGGGTTGTTGGCCTGGAAGAAGAAGGAGGAGAAAGAGCATCATCACCTCGTGCTTGGCATCAGCCTTTGTTCTGCTTTGCAGCTGGGGAAACTGAGGCACCCCTGTCCAGATTAACAGCAGTTTAACAGCTCCCTGTAAAGGTTTCATGGGGGAGAACAGCGAAAAGCTGCTGTGGAGGAGAGGAAAGGCAGCAGGAGCTCAGGAGGAAAGAGGCCTCCTGAAGGAGCCACCCCATCCCATCCCACCCCATCCCTTCCCTGTGGGGAGGTGGGAGACAGGCACGAGTGCTGTCCCAGTCTGGGTGCCTCAGCCCTTCCAGCATCCCGTGACAGGAGAGACCTTCCACCTTGCTCATGGGAGATGGAAACCCTGGTGCAGGCAGTGAGTAAGAGGGTCACGCTGGTGACAAGTGCTTGGGATATGCTGGAGATGAGAAGATCATCTGGGACAATGTGCTATCAGCCATGCACAGCCTCTAGGACCACCGCGGGCACAGGGAAGGGGTGTCCCAGCCTGGCAGTGCGCCCCCAAGTCCTGCTGTGACACTGCCACACTTCAGAGAGGCAAGGGGCAAGCTGCTCACGAAGGACCGTGCCCTGGGACCACAGACGGTAGCCAGGCTCTCGAGCTGGGAGCTCTTGGATCTGGAGCCGCCCAACCCAGTGGCTGTGGGATTCAGGGGCTCCTGCCCAGCACACCCGACCCACTGGCCCTCACCGTGTCCCATTTGGCTCTGGCCTTCTCCTCCTCGAAGCGAGCAAACTCCCGGCGGTCGTGGATGGTGATGAGGAGCTTCCAGATGAGCAGGGCAGCGAGGCCGATGAGCAGGATGGCGCCTGTCACCGAGAGCAGGACCACCAGGATGTCTGGCCCCTTCGGGCAGTCTGGTGGAAGGAGAAGAGCAGGGTTGGGGGCACTCAGCACCCACAGGGCAATTAAAAGCAGCTCTGGGGGTGCTTGGCCTGCCTCTCCCCTCTGGGTGAGGGAGGGTGGATGGCAGGCAGCTTTAGAGAGGTGGCAAACTGCCTTTCTGGCCCTGATTTTGAAGGATCTGTGGCCACGCAGCTCCTGGCTCAGCTGGAAATCAGACTTTGAGGTTGCTGGAGACCCTGGGGCTGCTCTGCATAACAGGGGGCTGCCATATCCCCATCCTGCGGTGCAGCCACAGCATCGCTCCTGCCTGGCTAACAGCAGCCAGCTCTTATCTGCTTCTCGAGAAAAATCACACCCATGGAGTCAGAAACAGGATCAGGGAGGTGGGAAGGTTGAGCCTCATCTTTGGCCTCCACGTGGGGGTGAAATAACCGCACAACATGGTAGGGAAATGTGAGACAGGCAGGAAATCACAGTCCCGGTGGCACCGAGCAGGGAACAAAGCTGCTCTTTAACCCCTCTCAGCCCTTGGCTACGGTGCCTCGTGAGCCTGGTGGTGGTGGGAGTTACAAAAGGGGCACAAAATCCCCCCATTTAGCATAGAAACCCAGCGCGAGACGCTCTGCACCCGCCCAGCCCAACTGCGGCAGCCGGGTCTCACCTGGCTCCTCGATCACGTAGAGGATGGACTTGCCGCTCGAGTCCTCGTAGTACTGGAACCGCACCACGCAGTCGGTCTCGTCCTTGTAAGTGCAGTTCACGGCGTCCTTGCCCCTGTCACCTGCCAGAGCGAGAGGCTCAGAGTCCCCGTGTGGAGGGAAAGTGGACAGTGTGTGCAGCCCCCCACATTTCCATGCTTTAGGGTAAGGGGTCTCCTCTCTTACCCAGTTCCTGCACAGTCTCAATCTCGTCTCGGCACATGCGGTTGCAGGTCTGTTGCTCCACCAGCACTCCCCGCTCGAACTTCTTGCACTCCACACAGTCCCTGAGGAAGAGGAGGGAAGTACCCTGAGCTCCTCCAGGCTCTCCCCAGGGGCCTGTCACACCTTTCAGTCTCAGGCTGCAGAAACCCCTGCAACTCCAGCCCGACTGGACTACAGCTGATGAGAGCTCCTACCACCACTGCTGCCGGCTCCCCGGTGGGATATGACCCACCCCAGCTCTCTGCCAGCTCCTCGATGGGCTATGACCCACCCCAGCTCTCTGCCAGCTCCTCGATGGGGTATGACCCACCCCAGCTCTCTGCCAGCTCCCCAATGGGGTACAACCCACCCCAGCTTTCTTCCCTCTCTCACTTTTTGATGGTNACCCCAGCTCTCTGCCAGCTCCTCAATGGGGGATGACCCACCCCAGCTCTCTACCGGCTCCCTGATGCGGGGTATGACCCACCCCAGCTCTCTACTGGCTCCCTGATGGGGGGGTATGACCTACCCCAGCTCTCTGCCAGCTCCCCAATGGGGTACAACCCACCCCAGCTTTCTTCCCTCTCTCACTTTTTGATGGTGCAGGCATCCGGGCACGTGGGACACTTCTCGCAGGTGGTGCCGTAGGAGCCGGGCTGGGTGCAGTCGCACTTGCCGCAGACACAGGAGCCGTGGCCGCTGCACACCAGCCCGTTGCTGGACATGCAGGTGTCAGTGCGGGTGGTGCAGTTGCAGTAGTCGCCGGTCCAGTCCGAGTCGCACAGACAGTCCCCGCAGCTGCACTGCCCGTGGCCTGGGGACAACCCAGAGGGCATCAGGACCCTCGAGTGTCCCCGCACATCCCTTGAAACACCCCCCACATGGGATAGAATCATAGAATCAGAGAATAATTAAGGCTGGAAAAGCCCTCTGAGCTCATCGAGTCCAGCCTATGACCTACCACCACCACTCAGCTAAACCCTGCCACTAAGTGTGGCATCCAGTCTGGCCTTAAACCCCTCCAGGGACGGTGACTCCACCACCTCCCTGGGCAGCCCATTCCAGTGCTTTATAACCCTTTTTTTGAGGAAGAGCTTCTGAACATCCAACCTAAACCTCCCCTGGTGCAGCTTCAGGCTGTGCCCTCTCGTCCTGTCACAAATTGCCTGGGAGAAGAGCCCATCCCCCATCCCCACGTACCCAGAGCAGCAGCTCTACCTCTGTGGGCACAGCATCGCAGACCAGCCACCCAGGACAACCCTTTTCCACTGCCCTTGGGGTGAGGCGCAGCAGCTCACACCAAATCTCAGCCTTCGCCGTGTCCCCAACACTAATTATTCCACCCAAACAAGAAGAATCTGCCAAATTTCATTCTGAGCTGCCCCAGCTCTGGCAGGTTGGTAGCAGCAGCTGGAGATGCTCAGTCAGATCCACCTCGGAGCTCGTCAAGCTTTGGCGTTGGCTTTTGATTTCAGATTGAGTCAGGACATCTGGTCAAACCCCCCAAAATCCCACTCGTTTCCCAGCTCTGAAGCAGGCAGGGGAAGCCGACTGCTGGGAAAAGCCCGACGAGCTCTCCACGCTTGCCAAGACTGGTTTAATCAGACTGACAGACAGACAGACAGACAGACGTGCTCAGATCCTGCCAAAGCCTGGAGCTATTTGGCTTGTGGTTTGATTTCAGCTCGAAGACGAGACACGGTGAGCGATGGAAACGCCGTGGAGCCGGCACGCGCCGACCCGTCCCAAACCCTGAGCGCAGCAGGAACGTCGGGAAAGCTGCTCCTGGGAGGGGATCAGCCAGGCAGCGACATGAGAAATTAATGCGTAACCCCCGTTATGAGGAACTGGGGGCTGAGTCACAGGAAAAACAGTGCCACGCTGAGTGACAAGGCACGGAAACAGACGGGGAGGCTGGAGAGAAGCGGCTCAGTGGGACGGGATCGATGCCAACGGGGGCAGACGGATCGGGTTAATTAACAGCTCACCTGGGCTGGGGGCAGAGCTTCACCATCGCCCTTCCTTGGCTGGAGCCGGCAGCCCTTGCGCAAACAGGCGACGGGTGGGAGCAGGGCAGGCGCCCAGCTACCCGAGGGCATCGGTGGCTTAGGGTAGGGGAACCCCGCAGCGTTTCCACCTCCCTTTATCAGCAGGAGATTGAGATAAAGGATCAATCCCACCAGCACTGAGGGCTGACTTGGGCTACGGGGTAAGCGGGGTCCCAACAAGCTCAGTTTGGGGATGCTGAGGAGCAGGAACCCAGTGTCATCTGGCCAGCAGGTTTCATCTCACCCAGGCTGGGCTCCAGCAGAGTAGGATCAGCTTTGGCCACTGATGTTTTCCTGGGGATTTTGAGGCTCGCAGCAGGAAAGCAGGGGTTTTTTTGGTGCTGTGCTGGCAGCTGCCTCACTTGGGCTCAGGGAGGGAGGCTGGGGATAGGAAAGGGGGTGGCTACACCTCTCTCATTGCCCCCTTGAATCAGTTTTGGGGTGCTCTGCTCCTGGAGGGGATGTGCTACAGCTTCATGCCCCAGTCCTGGGCACTGCCACTGCTCTTGCATCCCCTGAAAAAGCAGGAGATGAGGCAGAGAGCAGGGGTTTGCTCAGACCTCCAGTGCCTACTGCAGAAATGGGTGGAATAAACCCTAGGTGGGGATTCCAGCTGGGGAGGAGGCCCCTGCAGCTCAGGACACATGAAGCTGCTGTTGGGATGGGTGTTCTGCAGAGAGGGGCTCCTTCCCAGGTCCTTGGTGTGGGAGAAGTACCCAAGGACCTGCTCCTCTCTCCCCAGTACCGAGAGTAGCCAGCGATGGAGTGGGTGAGTCTGGTAGCACACGGAAGAGATGAATATTCAAGAGGGTTGATGTCATAAACCCAGTGAGCTGGAGGATTTGCTTCCCCACTGCTTTTGCCAACACAGAGTCTTCAAGAACTGGGTGGAGGATAAAAATTGCCTCTCCCCACCCATCTCCCTCCACCCTGGAGTTTCCTCCTGCAGAGCAATACCTCTGTCAGGCTGGGATTTGTGTAGTCTGGCTGGTCCTCTCGCTGCACACCCCAAAGCTACTTCCCTGTGTGCCCTTGAAGGGACTTCTGAGACTAAGCAAGGACCAAGGTCTGCTTTTAACCCTCTTGCCCACCTCCCTGCCGCAGCTCTCAGGCACAGGAGGTGATACCAGGTCCCAGAAAAGGAATAATTCCCAGACATCACCTCACACCCAGGCCTGTCCAGGGAGCGCCACGGCTGAGCAAGCCAGAGGTGGGGCCATCACCCATGAATTTGAGCAACATCAATGCCCTGAGCTGCTTCCTTTCCAAACGCAGCGCTCACCTGAGCACATCTGGCCCTTGAAGCGGACGCAGGAGAAGTCGTCGCACTCGCAGTACTTGCCGGTCACCTTCCCGAAATCGCTGCTGTGGCACACGCACTGCCCGCAGATACACTCGCCGCGCTGGCTACACAGGGGCTGGCCCGGCCGGGGGCTGCAGTTGTCCTGCTGCGAGGGGTTGTACTCCTCCTCCGAGCACTCGCAGTGCGAGCCCAGGCGCCCGGGGTTGCAGCGGCACACGCCGCACTCCAGCGTGCCGTTGCCTCGGCTGCAGGAAGAGCTGTTGGCCTCGGCTTGGCTCTCGCAGGAGCAGTCGCAGTCGAAGTTCACCACCACCGTCAGGGTGTCCTTGAAGCCCACGGGCTTGATGGTGAAGGATTTCTGCCGCTCCCGAGGGCACCCCCGTACCTTGGCCTCGATGCTGAAGCTCACCTGGAAGGCAGAGGGGTGCATCTGAGCATGAGGACCATCAGAGTGGTGTTAGGGTCCTTGTTAGGGTCCAAGCTTAAGGAGCCCAGAAATCTTATGTAGAGCAGGTGAAGGACCTGGGGTTGTTGAGCCTGGAGCAAAGGAGGCTCAGGGAAGACCTTCTGGCTCTCCACAACTCCCTGAAAAGAGGTTGGAGCCAGATGGGGTCAGGCTCTTCTCTCAAGGAATAAGTGACAGGACAAGAGGAACTGGCCTCAAGTTGTGCCAGTGGAGGTTTAGGTTGGAGCTGAGGAACAATTTCTTGCCCACTGTCAAGGGTTCCCCAGGCCTGTCCCAGGCTGCCCAGGGCAGGGGTGGAGTCCCCCTGATCCCTGGAGGGGTTTCCAAGCCGTGGAGATGTGGTGCTGAGGGACACGGGGCAGTGGTGCCCTGGCAGTGCTGGGGGAACGGGTGGACTTCAAGGTCTCTCCCAACCAAACCAATTCAATGATTCTGTGAAATTGGACCCACCAGGTCTCTTTGGGCTTTTCAAAGCTGTCCCAGCACGGTTTGGGTCAGGGCACCTGCCTGCTGCAGTAACGAGGCTAAATCCCAGGCACGGTACCCAGTAGCCTGGGCTGAGCTCAAGGATCGCAGAGTTTGCATCCAGCAGACTCAGAAAGAGCATTTTCCTCCTTGCACCCACCCAGCTGGACCCCTCTCTCCACTGCAAGGATGACAGGCTCTGTGTCACCCAGGAGGTGGTGGTGGGGTAAGCAGATGGTGCTGGTGGAGAGAATCAGATGAGCCGGTAGTGCTGCTACAGAAAGGGAGAGAAGAGCTAAAGCCATGAGCAGGATTCTCACCGTGTCCCCGATCTTGAGCCCCATGCAGGACTTGAGCCCGGGGATGACCTCATCGTTGAGGCAGGTGGCGTTGAAGGCCAAGGAGAGCTCCTCAGGGAGGTCACGCACCTCCAGCTCCACCTTGGAGCGGATTTTCTAGAGGAGAAGAGAGGAATGATGGAGAAGACAGCACAGGGTGGGCAGGGCTCAGTCCTGGAGAGAGGTCCTCCCAACACCACAGGAAAGGAGCCAGGTGCTCCAAGGTTTTCTCAGGACTGGGCAGGGAAATGTCTTTGAGGATAGGAAGGGTCAGGTGGTGAACACAGCGATCGCCCTTCCCTGTGGTCCCCACACAGGTGGGTGGTGGCAAATCCTCACAACTGGTCTAGGGAGGATGCTCGGGGCTGGGGGAGCTGCCAGATCTGTGTGGGCTGCTTGTGGTGTGGTTATTTTGGGAGGGAGCGAGCTGGTGTGGGGCCGTCACGCTGCACACTCACCCCGTAGGAGTCCACTATGAGCTGCAGAACGTTGCTGGAGTCTCTGGACAAGGTGCCCACGGTTGTGCCTGGAATCAGCTCACTGTAGTTCTGGAGAAACAGCAGAAGCATGGTCTGCTTGTGACGGGTGAATGTGCCGTGGCTGGACCAAACCATGTCCTGGCACACGGGAGCTTCCCAGGGAGCTTCCCAAGGACAGGAGACCACCAAGATATGTCCAGCCACCCATGGCCAGCTGCAAAAGGTGCTCCTTGGGACCCACCAGCCCCTCAAGAAGGTGGCTTTGTACAGCAGCTGTTACCTGGTAGAGGCCAACAACCGTATTCGTCACGGCAAAGATCAAGTTGATGTTCTTCTCCGAGAGTTTCTCCGTCATCAGGCCCAGAGAGGGATAGTCCTGGAGAAGAATAGAGGCTATACCCTAGGAACACATACCCACAACCACCCTGGTCCCCATCACGCTCTCCAACCAGGGCTGGACCACGTTACTCATCCCCTGAGGACCCTCAACAGGAGTTCTGAGCTCCCCAACCCCATGTGTGGGTCAGGATTTACCAGTGTGGTGGAGGCAGAGTAGAAATTATCCTTGTCGATGTGGCACTGGGCGTCGTTGGGCTGCACGATGCCGGCCAGCCGGCCGTCCAGCGCGATGTGGGTCTTGGCATCCGTGGTGAAGACGAGGAGGTGGGAAGCATCATTCCTCCAGCCGATTTTCTCCTGTGGTGAAAGACAGATCCCAGTCATGTGGCAGAAGGTGCCGAGGGCAGCCCAATGTGCCAGCACCTTGCTGCTGCCTTTGCTGCCACCCCGGGCTCTGTAGGGACCAACCTGCCACTGCAGAGGGAACTGAGGCCACTCGGTCTCCTAAGGAAGGCTTTTGGGGTGAGCTATGGACCTTGGCAGGGGGGCATGGGCTGCTTGTATCCGAGAGAGGCAAGTTCTGATTTGCTAGAGAGTCAATCAAGGTGGCTAATGGCTGGGGGACGCAGCCTCTCCCGTTTCCAGCAAAATCAAGGTGTGGACACAGGAGATGTCCCTCCTGGGTTGGTTACTGCAGCTCTGACATGGGATCATCATCAGCTGGTTGTGGAGTCTCCTTGTGTGCAGAGATTCCAAGCGTGCCTGGACACTGCGATGCTGGGCCCCCTGCTCGGGGTGACCCTGCTGGAGCAGGGGGGTGGCACCAGAGGAGCTCCAGAGGAACCTTCCAACCATCACCATGCTGGGATTTGGTGATCAGTTCCCAAGCAGCTGCTCTGCTCCTCTCTCCTCCAAGGACCATGTCAGGGTCCTGCTCTTCCCTTGCCTTGGCTATTGGTTTAGAAAGGTGCTAGTTGAATGTTCACCCTCCGCAGATCTGAGCCCCGCAGCAGTTCCGAGGGCTTATGGTCCTGTCCTGGTAGGGTTGGGTGGTCCCTGCTAACCCACCAGACCCCGCGTGATGACCCCCTCCCAGCCCCAGCCAGGTCTTCTTGCCCCTTACCTCGCACACGGTGGCCTGGATGATGGCATCGAAGCCGCCCTCGGGCGCGTCGCGGTTCCGTGAGACACTCTGCTTCTGCACCTCCTCGTTGAAGCGGGTCACCTCGTCCGTGAGTGACAGGACGTGCTTGTAGCCAAACATGGGCAGGCAGGTCTCCCCAATCCTGTGGGAGGAGAGGAGTCAGAGCTTGAGGCTCACAGGGCTCTTCCAGCTCCCATCCCCACCCCGCAGCCATCCCATCTCCCACGGTCCCATCCAGGGTGTGTTGGAGGAACCCAACCACCCCAAGAACCTGAGGACAGAGCCAAAGGCTGGTGAAGGACCTTGTCAAAATCAACCACATCTAGAGATGCTGGGCTCAGGTCAACTCCCAACCTCTGTCCTGCTGGGACTTTTAGGAGTCACTTTCTCTGAGCCTCAACATCTCTCCTGAAAAAACCATGGTGTAACATTTTTCATTCCCTTAAGAGCTTTTCAGTCCCACTGATGCTTGTAGGGCAGACCTGCTCCTCCTCCCTGTGCCAGCAGAACGTGCAGCGCAGCAAGGTTTAAACTCTGCCCAAAATCAGGCACTGGCGTGGACTTCCAGCCACCTTCTGGTGATGTCCCATTAGCTTCCAGCCCCTGGAGGACTCCCTCAGCTTGGGACTTACTCGTAGCAAGGGTTCGTGATGGCTTCTGGAGGAGAGATGTACATGTAGGGGGAAATGGGCTTGTCCACAAAGGCCCCAAAGCCGATGCGTAGGTTGCTGGTGAGCTTGCGCATCTCGTTGGCCAGATTTGTGCCCAGGTTCTGGATGTTGTTCAGATCGTCCTTCATGGAGTTGGACAAGTCCATCAGGTAGTAGATGTCCACGGGGTAGTCTTCCACTTGACGCACTTGGACGCGAAAGGTCTGGGAATCATCTGTAATGTGACAGGGCAGCGGAGTGAGAGATCCTCTCCTGGGAGGAGCGGAGGGGACTCAGCACAGGACGAGGGGGAAAGTCAACCTACGGGGTCAGCTGGAGCCCAAGGAGAAGTTTTAAAGCTGCTGGGAGGAGAACATCCCAGTTAAACAGACACAAAGCCCTTAGGGCAGGGTGCTTGCCTGAGAGACACGCTGTGCACCCCTGGGAGATGGCAAATGTGTCTTCTGGCTCCTGCTCTCCAAACCTCTGGTTACCTGGACGTGAGCAGATCTTCCTGCTCAGAGCTGCCCCTCCCAAGGTGTCCTGCACGAACAGCGTGACCAACACATGCTGGATGGAAACAGCCAGCGTGTGGGCAGCAGGTCTTACAGGGACTACCAGGGGATTTCATGGCTGCTTTGGACTTCTCTGACCTCTCACAGTCTTGGATCTCCTAAGGCCTCCCTCATCCCTGTTCCTTCCTGCTCCTCTTGGCTTCTCTCGGCTCCTTCTAGGAAGCTTTTGGTGAAACATTTTCCATTGAAACAAACCCCTCCTTAGACAGAACTCTCTGGAGAACAGGCCGGTGGGTGGCCGGGGGTGGGCTACGTGTGGAGCAGAGCATGGTGATGGCACCACTCGCTCCACATTCCCCAAACCGGTTTTGTGACCTTAGGTGCGTGAGGCTTGTTAGTTTTGCCTCCTGCCTGGCATCGCTTGAAATTCCTCAATGCTGGCAAAAGACCGTGACAGTTAATTGGCTCCAGCCTGCCTGGCTGAGATGAACCCGGGAAATTACAGGGACCTGTTGGCAGCTCAGCTCTGCCAGCTGCTCTGCGGCTCATTAGACACAAGCTGATGTCCACCAAAGCGCTCAAAGTGCAGCAGCACCGGTGGCTGAGGTCAAAAGGACTTCACGAAATAAACCCATGCATTGTGGAAGTTGCAGCTCATCCTGCCCCGTGGGATACTGCAGGATTGAGCTGAGAGGCTGAACAGCAGAAAGCAGCTTGCAAATTGTCCAGCTGCCCAGCAGGGATATTCCTGGAGGGTTTGGTGTAGCCACCAGCCTGGTCTTGCCCTGATGGACATGAGACATCCTTGGACAGCGATGTAGAGCAATGGCTTACTCATTGCTTGAGCCCTTGGGGTTATTCTCACTGCGCCTCCCCTTCCCACAGGGGTCTGGGGGCTCTTACCTGGCCGCAGGTTCAGCTGTATTTTCTGGGGGCTCATCTGGGTGGTGGTGGAGCCCCCCGAGCCCTTGTCACTGAGGGCTCGGTCCTCCAGGATGGTTACGCTGCTGGTGGGGAACTCGATGTGGTCTGGCCCGCAGCCGTTCCGCAGGAGGTTGGAGCGCAGGTCACAGCGAGGGGACGACTGCGCCAAGACCTGCGGGAGAGCGACGTGGTCAGGAGCCAGCTCCTCCCGGGGTTATGCTGGGAGGAGGAGGAGGAGAAGAGAAGGCCCTTTTCCCCTGGAGAGCTCCTGCTTTATCACACCCAACGCAAGACTGGAATAAGAGACTATTAGGGGCATGCGGTCTCTGCTTGAGGGAGGTGGCAGACAGAGGGGACGCGGGAGTCCTGCTGGGGCTTGGAGCAGGTTTCGTTGGCTGTGCTCTGCAGGGGAGCTCAGCAGCCTCTGTGGGAAGGAGCGATGGATAACGTGTCCCTGCCAACCCCCCTCTTGACTCCCAGCAGCTGGAGCCTCAGGTTTGGGTTCTGGCAAAGCTAAAAGCCAAGCCCACCTATGTGGGATGGCTAGAAGAGGGTGAGGTGAGATGTGAACATGGCAGGCTGGGGGAGCAGGGGCACCTTCTGGGACCTTATTTATTATTTTCTAAACTCTGGCAAAAGACAAGTCACCTTTTCCCCCCATTTTCTCGACACGTGCCCTTAGAAAGCTCAACGTGATCAAGGAGCAGCCCTGCTGTGGGTGAGCCCATCACGGTGCTGGGTTCCTGTCCCGGACCAGTTCAGGCTTATCTCCAGCTCTCCAGCTTCCTGCCGGATGGAGCCGGATGGGGGAAAGGAGAACCAAAAAAGGAGTGAAAGAGCAAAAAGGCAACAGGGTTGTGGGAGAAGCTGTCAAGGGTCTATCATGGGCAGGAAGCACAAGTGTGGAGTCACTCTGGGGCTCCAGCCCCAAGCCTCCTTTCCTAGAAAGCCGCTGGCTCCTCACCCTTATCACGGCGCATTCAGAAGGGCTCCCGACGCTTCGGTTCATCAGGAAGATAAATATGGGAAGAATTTATCTCCCAGCCTAACGCTGCCAGGATGTGCTGCCGTAAGTTCATGGCCGGGAAGCAGCCATCGCCCCCGCCAGGGGATTTCTCCATCTTCCTCTCACAGCCCAAATCTCTCGATATTCAAAGTCCTGCAGCAACCGGGGGTGGCACATTGCCCGGTGCGGCTGGTTCAGCTCCCTGCCTGCTCCTGGGAAGCTGGATCCCCACACTGCAGCCTGCCAGCTCTGCAGAGGTTCCCCAGCCACGACCTTGGCTCCCGCAGGCTCAGGCTGGCTGAACCCAGGAAGGAATTTGTGTGTTTTAAGCAAACAAACGGAAAAATGCAAACAGTGTCAGGAGGCCCTGGCTGGCCTGCAGCCCTCTGGAAGCAGTGGCCAAGAGATAGCCAGAAAATACATCAGCAGGCGTGTTCCTCCCCTGCGGCCTCTCGCTCCCACCGGCACCTCCTGGACAGCATGTAGGGAGGGAAGAGGACTAGTCATCCCCTTAAATTAGCTCCCTTGCACCCACTCACCCCTCAGGCTTATCCCGCAGGGCTCCCTGCTGCGGGGAGAGCTGCCTGGGGTACTCCAGATCCCATCAACCATCATCTACCTCCCTGTCCCAGGCAGGGAAATCACTGGAAAGAGATGTAGGTGAAAAGCAGGCTGGGCAGACACGCTTTTAACTGTGGTGCTGGTGCCTGGGTGATACCTGGGGATCCTGGAGAGCTCCCAGGACCTCCAAGGCCACGTAGCACCTTATGGGATCAGCAGCATCATTCCCACTGCAAGATGCTCACGGAGGAGCTCTTGAAGCCCAGGGCTGCCTCCTCCTTGTGTTTCCCTGGAGCCCCAAACATTGATTGACTCAGGATGCACAAAAACTTCCTCAGCAACAAAACTACTGCGAAAGGCAAAGGAAGAAGATTCCTGTGCTATCAATGGGACATTTGGCTATGAAGCCCTCACAGCCTCCAGCCTCAGGTCTATTTTTTCCCCCACCCTGTCTCCACAGACTCCCAGACTCAGCGACCTGGACACAGCCCCAGGTCAAAGTGACCCAGAGGCAGCCCAGACTTGCTGGTGACGAACTCACAGCGCAGGAACTATAGGGAAGGAGGTTTCAGCTCAGCTTCTGCTCAAGCCTCCTCCAGGATGGGAAACGTGATGATTTTTATCCCCTGGTTGCTGCCTCCAAAGCCTGTAAGTGAGGGCAGGGTGAGGCAGGGTGTGGGCAGAGCCAGCTCCATCCTTGAGCTCCCTCAATGCTGGGAGAGGAGGCAGCAAGAAGTCAGCCATCCCCAGGGCATCTCTGTTTTCATCTCGCAGGCAACCACAGACAGCACAGAGAGCTCCTGAAAGCACCCAAAGCACAGAGGCCTCTGCAGATCAGGCTAAAACCTTCCAGCTGCTTCTCTAAAACCAAACCCTGGCCCAGCCTTGCCTCCACCTTGCCTCCCAGGCTATCAGAGAGGGTGACATTTTGGGTGGGTGAGACCCTGGAAGATCTGTCGCGATAACCTCCAAAGTGATTTTAGAGCCAAGTCTTAGAGTTAAGGCTTGGCTGAGTTGTCCCAAAAGGCAAAGCGAGTGGATGGGCACATCTATTTGTTAGCAAGAGCGGTCAAGGTTTCCGAGAAATAAATACAACTCAATTCTCCTCTGCATCAGCGCTTGGTGGGGTCAGTGTCACAAGGGACTGCAATGAAATCCTTCTGTCCAAAGCCAGGATGGAGCAGGAGTAACCGATAAGCCCTGGCTGGCTCCTCGGGAGGGCAGCGTGGGAGGGAAAGGGCAGCCCTGGGAGCAGAAGGAGCACAAAATGAAGGCACAGTCCCTTTAAAAACTAAGGCGGGGGGTGTGATATCAGAGACCTCCCTCACCCCCGGGAAATTAAACAAACCCACAGAAAAAACCCCTCATTTGCTAAATTAAGACAATGTGGTCCAGATGTCAGAGGCAGAGTTGCTGAGCAGAGCTCGCCCAGCCTGACTCTCCGGGGGCCGGCTGCTGGCAGCGGGACGGCTCCCTCGCTGCTCCGCACGTCTGTCCGTGAGCACAGCCCTGAGCAGCACTGGAAATATTTCCTTTTTTGGAAACTTTTGCTGATCTGGAGTCAAAAAACCCAACCAAAAACCACCACCCATCACAGCCCCCACTGCAGCGTCAAGACACCAGCCCAGCCCAGGCTCAGCGGCTGGGAAGGAGCGAGCTCAGCCCAGCAGTTCCTGCTCCGGAAAGGGGAGTGAGGCCTCTTATCACTGGAAATTTCAGCCTCTCCTTGCGGGAGATAAGACGAGGCACCAGCATCTTTATTCACACCAAGATCCTGGCGGTGTCTGCTGGGCACAGCAAGCGGAGGCATCTCCTCCAGATCACACTGACCCCAAAGCTTCAGGCCACGCCGGTGTGATCCAACAGCGGTTTGCAGCTTGGATCACTTTTTCCCCAGGTCTTTTCCCAGTCCCGGTGGGCACCACAGGCACTGCCAGGGCCAGAGCAAGCGGGATTTGTTGGATAGAGAAGAAGAAAGCAAGAAAAGCTTTGCTGGGGGAGGAACTGCCCTGGCTGCAGAGTCCTGAGGAGGTTTCATCACCTCTCCCATCCCAGCCCCACCTCCCCTTGTCTCTGCCCTGGGGCTGCTCTCCCAGCTGCTGGGAAACTCCCTCCTCTGGCCCCCCAGGGCAGCATTTTTGGAGGGGAGCGTGGCAGATCCTCCAGGCTCTCACCCACCCAAACAGGGCGATTTTAGAGCCACAGCTCAGCTCTCACATCCTCTTTAGCTCAGTAACCAAAACCAGGCACCTCATTTTCCCTCCCCCCTCTTCCCAATGAAAAAAAGGCTTTTAACCCAAACACTAACTTCTAATCAGTCCTTGTTCTTCCTCCCCCCAGGCCCCTTTCCCTTTCCAGCCCTTCCAGCAATTAAACTCCTCCAGCCAGACCTTTACAATGGGAGTTTTCAAGAAACAACCTCAAAATAAACTAAATTTTTGAACGCACAGTTTTTAACAACATGAAGTGAATTCCCAGTGGGGTCATCAGCATTTCCCAGCCAGCTCCACGTAGCTCCCGCTAACGGACCCAGATAAGGGGCAGATTTTCAGAGCGAGGCAGGAAAAGGCCACCTGAGCCTCATGATGCACATCTTAAGCTCTGGTCAGAGCCAAATGCCACCGAGGAACATGTTTAGACACGGTGGGAATAGAGACTGAGCTTGTGGTTATACCACAGAGAGCAGCACCCATCGCACAGCCCAAAGGCTCGTCCCTTCCTACGCAATCCCTGCCCTGCCCTGCCCCGGGACGCGGCTCAGCCCTGCTCAGCACCCTCCCAGCTCTTACCTCAGCGGAGCACCAGGCGCAGAGGGGGCTCACGGCCAGGCACTGCTTGCAGGAGTTCACCCCGCGGGTGGTGCAGATGTTACCCCCTGAAACAGCAAAACACCAGCGGTTACAACCTGTAGAGCCCCAAATCTCAGCGCCCAGGCAACAGCTTCAGGAGCAGACACAGCCCCCATCCCACCAGGGCTCTGCTCTAACCCCTTTCCCAGCACCAAACCCCAATTGTTGCCTCTCTGCCCCTTTTATAAGCAGCTCCCCAGCTCAGGCCCAGCTGGGCTTCATCCTGCTCAGGACTGAGCATCATTTCCCAACTGCCGGCTCCTTGAGGAGTCCCCCCACCCCATAACGTTGCACATGTGTCAGAATGAAGCTCCCATTGCTGGCAGGGGGACGATGCTTCTTCTCTTACGAGCAGAGGCTGAGGGAGCTGGGGTTGTTCAGCCTGGACGAGACTCAGGGGGGACCTTCTCACTCTCTACAACTCCCTGAAGGGAAATTGTAGGCAGGAGGGAGATGGGCTCTTCTCCCAGGCAATTTGTGCCAGGCCAAGAGGGCACAGCCTGAAGCTGCACCAGGGGAGGTTTAGGTTGGATATTCGGAAGCTCTTCCTCACAGAAAGGAGGATAAAACACTGGAATGGGCTGCCCAGGGAGGTGGTGGAGTCACCATCCCTGGAGGGGTTTAAGGCCAGCCTGGTTGCCACACTTAGTGGCAGGGTTTAGCTGAGTGGTGGTGGTAGGTCCTAGGCTGGACTCGATGATCCAAGAGGTCTTTTCCAGCCTTAATTATTCTATGATTCTATGATTCTATGACACACATCTCCCCTTGTGCCTCCCTGCAGAGATTTTGGGGCAGCAGGGAGGGGGAAGGGCTGAAGTCCCAGGGGCAGCGTGTGGTACCCGCAGCCCTGCCAGCGCCTGGGGAGCTGCTGCCTCTTCCCAGCGCCCCTAACCCAGGGTGGTCGGTGCCTTCTTGTGCAGCTGCTGAACTCAGCGGCTGCTCTTTGCTCACATTCAGACCCAGGGAAAGAAGGAGAGGGAAAGGGTAGGAGTCCAGAATTGTGCTGGCTGCGGTTTGTGCCAATGCCCTGGGCAAAGGTTGAGCTCTGTTGGTGTGAGTGGCAGCAGGGATTTGGAGACGCTGGCACCAGTTGTGAAGGTCAGAGGCCGGTGGGTCTGTGGGGGGGATTAAAGGCCCTCAAATGCCTGCAGGGGCCCCAGGGCAGCTCCAATTTGTGCCAGGGCAGGAGCAGCTCTTCCAGCAGAGGAGAACCCTGCAGCTCTGCGGTTCCCGCTGCCAACGGTGGCGAGAGGCTGGGGTTGTGGCTGCAGTGGCATCACCCTTGTCTCTTCCTCCTGGGGCACACGAGTTTTACAACCCCCCAGGCAGAGCAGATCAGAGCCGTGTGCCTGCTTGGATGGGGGAACGCTGTAGCCTGGAGAGCCCGGGGGATGCCAGCACAGAGCAGCGGGTGCCAGGGTCTCCTCTTTGCCCTGTGTTCCCCCATCCCCACCCAGGGCCCTTCGCAGCCGGCACAACCGCAGGAAATGCAACACAAAGCAGAAAGGAAACGGCGAAACGATGTCATCAGGTTTTGGGTCAGAACGACAGCGAGGGCACGGTGTGCTCGTACCCGCTGGTATGCAGCCTGGCAGGGCGAGTGTGCACGTGTGTGTGCGCACATGTGTGTATGCACGTGTGTGTGTGTGTGCAGCGTCTCACCGACGTGGTGTCACAAGCTGAGCTGGACACGCTGTGGTTCTCCCCAAGGCCAGTGGTCGCTCCGGGATGTTCCCCAAGCCCAGGGCACTGGGGCTGGTGTGCCCCATCCAGCCTCTGCCACCCGCACTCTCCGCTTGTCCCGCTCAGGGGGCCTCAGCTAAAGGCTGAGCCCTGCCTGCCTGGCTCAGCACCACCTTTGAGGTGATATCCACTGCCAGAGCTCGCTGCAAACACCAAAAAGCTTGGGAGGATGAGAAAGGTTTAAAATTTAACATTGCCCCAAAGAATTGCTCTCCGCTGCTTTCTGCACCAACGCTCAGCAACGTGTTAGCAGCAACATCGCATCCTCGGGTGGATGGGTCTGGAGAGCTGGGGCTTGGCAGGGGGAAGGCAAAAGCCTTTCAGAAAGCAGCAGCAGCAGCAGCAGCGGCACCAGCAGCTCCAGCTCCTGCTTCTCACGCCTGCTCCTACCACGCCAGTGTGAAATCCCTCCTGCCTCGCCAAGCACCAGGGCACGTGCCTTGGATTTGCACGGTGCTGAGCCTTGGATTTGCACGGCACGGTGCAGCTGGGAGCCAGCTCTGCCACAGCTGCCAGAGCCTCAGCCCTCTGGGAATGGCATGGGAGGCATAACCCTGGCAGCTCTCAAGGACAGGGATGGCCCTGGCAGCTTGAGGGGCTCGGGATTAAACTCTCAGAGCTGCCAACCCCAGGGCCATGTGCCCGACCATGGGAACAGCTTCCGAAACTGCAGGTCCCTGGAGAGCCTCGATGCTTTGATGCCTGGACCAGCACCACGGCCCCTCGGTCCAAATCTTATCTGAAGCAGCTTTCCCCTGTGACTTGAGCCAAGGCCCTCAGCTGTTCCCTGCCTCAGTTTCCCCTGTGCAGTGTTAACCTTGGTCTCAGTTGGACCCAGGTGCACTGAGATGGGATGTGCAGGATTTCCAAGCTTGTGGCTGCCTCTGCTTTGCCTCCTCATGCTGCGAAACCTGAGCTCTGGGGCTGAGCACCAGCACCGTCCCTTTGGGCTGCAGAGCTCAGCTGCTCCCCAGCACTTGGTACCAGTTACCTCCTGCCTTTGCGCAGCCTCTGGACCCTTCTGGTTTCTTTTTCTCCCCTCCTGCCACCACCCTGCAGCCCAGGGGTCCTTGATCTGGTGTCCCCTCTCCGTGCCAGAGATGTAAACTCAATTTTGGATCACGGGCCACAAGCTGGGCTGTGGTGCCCGGGCAGAGCAGTGGCCCAGTGGCCGGGGGGCAGCACATGGGGTTAGACGGGGCTGCAGCACGGAGAGTCCCTGGGGGATGGACGCTGCCATGCCCGAGGCTGCCCTGGGCTCTGCTCTCACATCGTGCCACTGAGCCATCGCCACCAGCGGCAGCTTCTGCACCCACCTTGGGCTGCCCACAGCCCCAGCCCGGGGGTGTCTGCCCCAGACTCACACAACCCCACGGTCCCCGTGGTCTCCATCGCTCCAAGATGTGCCGGGGATGAAGAACCTTTCTCCAACCTCCAGCACCCTGTGGAGCCGCTCCGGGCTGCACCTCACCCAGAGCTGGATGGAGCAGAGTCCTCGGAAGGGGCTGAAATCCTCTGGGGTGCCAGCGGTGATTAACTGAGGGAGTTATCACCGTCCAAACAGCTCATCCTGCTGGGAGCAGCTTCACCCTCTCCCTGCGGGGAAATGTCTCTAGTTCGGCATTTCCAGCACTGGGCGGTGGCTGGACGCTGGGTGCAGGGTCAGGAGGGAGGTGAGGAGGGGGTCTTGGGGTGAGGTAGGAGCAGAAGCCCAGGCGGAGGAGAGCAGAGGATGCTGCAGCTTAAGCTCCATCAAGTTTTGATCCTGTGGCTGCCCAGCAGCACTCCCCAGGCTCAGGATGCTGCCCTGCCCTGAGCAGGGAAACAAGATCCCAGCACCACCTAAATGAAGAAATTCTGGGTATTTTAGTTCTTATCCTTTTTCCTTTTTCTTTTTCCTTTTTTTTTTGTTTTTTTGTTGTTGTTTCATTTTGGGGGCTTATTTTTCCAGCCCTAAAAATGAACAAACCAAAGTACAAAAGCTGTATTTTTCGACTCTGAAAGCAGCTGATCTGAGCCTACAAACTCAGGCTTAAAAAAGAAATAAATCCTAACACACAAAATACGGGGAAACAGGAGAGAAACTGGGCAGTACGGGAACCACCTGCCTGGGGCTGGGCACCCCGATGGAGGTGAAATGATGCTCTCGAAATACCCTGGATGGCTGTGGCTGAGCATCCCCCTTCCCCAGCTGGAGAAAACTGCTCCGTCCCCAATCTGCACTCTGAGTGACCTCCTCGGCGGACCGCAGCAGCCAGCCACACACTTTGTTTTTTCTCCCTCTGCCAATTTTGAGCAAGGACGTGCACACAGCAAACAGGATTAAAATAGTTGAGAAAGCCCGGGCTTACATTCTCTCGCTGGCTTTTCTGCTCGACTTTTCCGGCTGGTTTGCTGCCCACGCCATCCTGGGGCTGGGGCTTTGCTCTGAACCTCTCCCTGTCTGGCAGCATCATCCCAGGCAGGGGATGCCCCAACCTGAGCTCAGCACCGACGCACAGGACCAGAGAAACCACCTGCAGAGCCCCAAACTGCGGCTCTATCAACCCAAACTCTGCCAGGAATTGTCCTATGTCCTGTCCCGATGACAGCTCGCACCGGCAGCTGATCTGAGCCTCAGGCTGTTCCTGGGAATTCAACAAAGTCCGGAATTCTTCTGAGTGTTGCCTTAAATCCTCTTGAGTGGGGCCTCGAAAACAATGGGGCTGATTTATAAAGCAGGAGCTGCAAACGCTGCACCGCTTTGGGGTTGCAGGATTTACTCTGAGCCGCGGAAACACACCTGGGGAGCAGAGAAAGCTTTTCTAGGCTTCTCCACACTTCAGACACTGGCAATACTTCTTTTAAAATACAAACGACATTTGTCCTGAACTCACCTGATGCCAGAGATCGGAATTTTTAACGGAAAGCGCCAAAATAGCACGAGAAAAAGCAACACGAGGCAGCAGCGCTGACATAACGACATCCCATGCCCATAAAATGCCACGGCCACAGCGGCTCCTTGCCCTGCAAACTCCCCCAGCGTATCTCCTGTTTATGAAGGACGGAGCCCAAGTCACACCCCGGTCCTTCCATTACAAACCAGTCCCCGGAGCCAAACACCGAGTAGGTAGCGAATACAAACTTGCCGCACCCTTGCAAGAATAACACCCCAAACGGTGTCCCGACCCTGGAACATCGCTGAGAAACCCTCCTGGCCCCGACCCAGCCAAAGCCCAACCGGCTTGAGCGGTGCTTTGTATTTAGGAGCCGCGCCGCGGTTTCCAGCTGCCAGCTCCCCTTCTGAGCGGCTTTCCCAGGAAATCACAGAGCCTGGCAACACAAAGTCCTGGAACAGGCGACAGAATCACTAAACGACCTGGCTTGGAGGGAGCAACAACGCCACGGGTTGTAAACCTACCCCAGCCGCCAGCCGCGCAGAGCAGGACGATCCCCACGGCCACCGAGAGTTTGCCCATCTTCTCCTCCGAGCCTCGACCGCGGGGGGCTGCTTGGCCCAGCCCCGCCGTGAGCGATGGAGAGTGGCTCTGGGGCGGCCCGAGGGTTTTGAGCAGCCCAGGAGATGAATCATGAGTCTGGGTGGATGACACACATGGCGAGCGGGGCCGGCCGGAGGAAACTGCGTTGGCTCGTCGCTCGCTTTGGAGTCAGGAGTGCCCCCGCCCGCCCGGCCGCCAGCTCCTCGGGCGCTTCTGTGCTCTCTCAGCTCAGACAAGAACCTACTGAACCCTGGCAGCCGGTACCCGGCACTGGTGACCTCCAGCCCCAGCGCTGGGAACCGGCTCTTTCCCATAGGCTCTTTCGCCTGGGTTTAATTCCTTGCAAAATCTTGCCCACTCCCTCCTATTATTAACTCTTGCGTGAAAGGCAGCCTGGGTTTTAAACCCGGCTTGAGCTGCCTCCGAGTTCAAGGATTTAAGGGGAAAGAGAATGAAAACATCCCGGTCTGAAAGTGGGGGTGCTCAGCTCCCCTCCCCGGAGAACCGCTGCAAACGGGGATATTTCTGCTGCGACAGAGCTGGGAGCTGAGGGAGACCCAGCCAAGAGCTGGACCTGCTGAGACCAGCAGTTTGAGTATAAACCTGGATATTGCAAAGGGAAGGAAGCCCAGCTTTGGCTCAGATAATTCCAACCTGATTTTCTTCTCGCTTAATGTTGTTTTCTCCCCTCTGTGCCCTCAGTAGTTGCTCTGGTACTGAGCAAGCACAGGGAGTGGGGTCTGCACAGGATTTGTCCCTCCTGAAATGCTTGGAGCTGCTCGTGGGTACTTCGCAAAGGGATCCTACAAACGTCTCGTTCCTCTGCAATACCAGGGTCTTACTCAGATGGGGAAACTGAGGCACTCCAAACACAGGCTGGGGGGCAAAAGGGAGAGAAGGGCTGTTCCCCTGGTGCCCCGGGCTGCTCTGTCCCACCAGGGCACAGGGGC
>WEIS01025395.1:0-18756 GCA_013389965.1 Todus mexicanus | reverse complement strand
ACAGGTTAAACCAGCAACAACTTGTTATCAGATGGCCACTACTATATTTACTTAACCCCAACAACGAATGGAAGTTGAGTTCTTCAGTTTGAATGCCAATGCAGCGCTTTGACTACCATATTAAAAGGTTGAGCGCCTTTTCCAATTCCGAATTTTTACTGAAATGTTACACTGATAATATATCTCCAAAACCACTTTTGGTCACAAACCACTCATACTCCTGCTCTCTCCTTCTGCATAAAAAGAGGAAGAAAGATGGTTTGCTGATCCTCTAGAAGGACTTCTAAAATAAGTTCAAGCCCTGTCTTCTCAGCAAGACATTCAATAAGGTGATGGTATCTTAAGAGTCAAAATGGAAGATATACTTGAGAAAGGACGGCATTTTTCATTAGTTCTCCGAGTGCTTTTTTGTTTTGCTTGTTGCTTTCTGATATAGCAATCAGCTTTGAATCTGTGTCTTGAAATCACCCCAGACCTCCTCAAACACCCAAACCCAATTAGTTCTTTTAATGAGGTTCAAGAGCTCGCAAAGATTTCTGATACACATAGGAATACTCTAGAAAACCACTCAGAGTGGTCCCAACATGAGAGGGTTTTTTCACTCTTTAAGGAAGACACGGTTTAGTTAGATGCCAAACAAATGTAAATGATGCAAAAAGCTTGATTGGTTAAAACATCCTTTTTAAAGTTAGCTTAAAATTAGAAGAAACAAGTTTGCAATAGATGAACTAAATACAGTATGAAATGTCTTTCTTTCCCATGTAGAAAAAAGGATTCTGGACAAAAAGAGGAAAGAAGTAGAGTAAGAAATTTCTCCTTCAAAATTTTTTTCAGGTTCTCTACACAGAAAAAACATCAAAAAAGGAAAACTGCCCTAATGGAAGATCAGATCACTAATCCTACAAACCAAACATACTAAATATATTAGGACCACCTTTCTCTGTCTTTTCCTTCACAGATCCTTTCCTGGGGTATATCCTCTCAAGGTTTGCTCCATGTCCAGCAACCATTCACCTTCCACTTCTTCCCTTTCATGTCACAGCTTCTGCATCTCCGCAATAACTTCCCTATTTCTGAGGATCCTTTATAATTTCTGTGTTTTACCCCAGCTTGCTCTTTCCATCTAAGGTCATAATTTTTTCCCACACCGTTTTTCTCATGACCTCTTTTCACCCTCTACATCAAGGTACCCTGCTGTACTACCCAGACAGAGGCATATGAGACATCTCATTCCTCCTCCTTTCTTAAATAAATAAATAAGGGACAAAATGGCAGGGGGTGGGAGGGTGATGTGAAAATTACTTCTTTCAGGCTTCGTGTATCTGATGCTACAGGTAGGACGGGCAGAGAAGGCAGGAGCAAGCTGGAGGACTCTGTTAAAGGGCATTTTGTGCTGCTCCTGAGCTAAGTCTTTGATCACCAAACACAACAGAAGCTACAACCACTTGCACTATTGAAACAGGCACAAGGAGGCTGCAGTCCTCAATTTCTAACACTGTGTTTTTCAATGTCATCAAATATCAATATATTCTTCACAACCTGGTACATAAAATGTTGGAACCGATCAGGTACAGAATTAAGATGTTTTGTAGCAGATGCATACAATGAAAAATAGCACTTTGTCGTACTCTCCTAAGAGCACTTTCCAGACTTTCTGCTTTGGGACCAGCAAATCCTATCTTATGACAGAAACAAAAGCATGGTTACAGATACCTCAGAAATTCTGTTTCTGGGTTGTTTTTGAGCAACCTCTGACTCTCCTGGAGTCACTTAAGGAACTGATTCTGAAAAGTCAAGAGTTTGTTTGGGTTTTTTTAAGAAGGGGTATTATTATCAACCTGATAATTTATTCAACAAGTATTATTTTCTGGGCTTACCCTTAATGCGTGGCAAACTTCAAATAAAACTGCAGTGCAACTGGCTGACTGGAAAGCTGCTTCTATGTCACTATCAGACAGTGCATGGGAAAAGATTTTTATCACTATTCCAAACAACTTGTGCATCTCTCACACCTTTAAATCATCACGGCTATAGTACTGTTACTGAATTAAATAACAGTGCTTGCGCAGATCGTACAGAGGCAGACAACATTAGAAAGATCACAAAACAGCTGTCAAACTTCATCATGTTTTCAACACCACATTTCAAGGCGTCAGGAAGCAAAATCTGGGAGTCTGTACATGCTGCAGATAAAGCCTCCGTCGTTTCCAGTTCTCTCAGGTAAAGGGGCTGACAGTAATCATGCCTGGGTTTATTCTGCAGCAGAGGTAACTAGGTCAACCACCACATACACGCCAGCAGAAAAAGCAGAAAGACAGCTGGGCCATATTTTGGCCTGCTTTTTAGGGGAGGTAGCAAAAGGGGCAAGAGTATGCCATAAACAGATGATAATTAATGCCCTTGTTCTTGGGAGGACCTTGATTTATCCTCTCTGTGGTAAGTATACCCCATCTTTCAGTTAGTCCCATGCTAATTTCTCTAAATTATAAACTCAAATGTCTGAAGCCAAGCTCCTCTCTTAAAAACCATAATCGAAGTCAAGTACTAAACTACAAGTTTAGATGTTTTCAACCAATCAAGATGAAAATGTCATACTCTATAATCATCCTTACAGACTTGGGACTTCTGCAGCCCTCACCATGTTTGGTGACTCGCGGTGGATTTCCAACTGTCCAAATTTACCTCAACTTTGCTTTTCTTTATCTCTGTGTTCCTTGTCAATGCGCATAACATTAGGACCCCTAAACTGTCCTTTTTTAGTTCTTTAGGTCAGTTGCAGAATTGATCACAAAACGAGCTGTCTGTAAACACACACACCACATTACAAATGCACCCATAGGAGAGGACCTTTAGAAGGGAAGCAGAACACAACAGAGAATGTCGCCAAGAAGATCAAGTTGCACCAGGCAGCTACCTACACCCAAGACTCACCTGCTAAATGTTCTCCTTGTCATCGTTTTTGAAGTGTCTTCTCAGGCACATTCACACTGCTTAGCTGCACTTTCTCATGTACTTCAGTCCATGATGTAAACTGCAGCAGCCTCTTTTTCTGCCAACTACCTCTTTGGTGGCCTTTCCCCTTCCTGTGCTGAGCACAGATCCGATCCAAGGCGTAACAGACCAAGGGGTTTTCAATGTCAGCCTTTATGCTTGTTTTCACTGGCACAGTTCACAAGATTTTAGAGTAATTTTGGATTTTTTTAAATATGTGATTTCAGATGATCAGAGGCAACTGTTGGGCAGCAACATACCCTATTAGATGCATCCTTGTTTGTTACGTTAACCCTTCAACCAAACTAATGTCACCATAAGCTTCCCTTGGTACAAGAGTATTAAGCAACACCATCCTGTTCTCAAGCATCTCCAAGGGCAAAGGCTGTGATACCNCCTGTTCTCAAGCATCTCCAAGGGCAAAGGCTATGATACCTCCAAGAAAGAAGCGGCCCTTTGCAAGCCACCTACCTTAATTTCTAAACTAAACAAATCCTTCTACTCCCTGCAGCTTCAAACTTGCACATTCACAGTGTCCTTGCTCTAGGCAGCTAACTGAAGCTGCCTAGATCCATTCCTTAAGGGTTCGAGACTCAGGTTTGGTCACAGTAGCTGCCAACAGTGCTCAGAGGCAGCGGCATCTTTCAGCTTAACTCCACAGAAGGCTCAGAGATGGTGAAGAACCTCCACAGGTTAAGAGAGACATTCATTGCTTCATCTCATCTGATTCTTCCACTAATTTTCTCCTACTGAACACACTGCTCCATGTGGATGGAGATAATGAGGTGAAAACTCTACAAGTGTTAGCCAGAATCTGCACCAAAAAAAAATCCAGTTGGGAAATACAAAACCAATATAAAGAAAAGCTGATAAAAGAGCACTGTTATGGCCAAAGGTAAAACCCAAACCAGACAATAATATTTATGTCAGACAGACATCTTTCCTTATTTAAGAACTTCACAGGTTTCTGGTAGCTTTTCTCCTGTATAAAAAGGACTCTGTCTCCTTGGTTTTATCGCATTTCTTCACTATCTAACGGAATACAATCTCTATCATGTAGAAGTCCTATCTACGTCAGGATAATGATCCTTTGTGCATGGACTGTTTATGTAAACAGTTATGGAAGAGTATCTCTCTTCACCAGTGCCAAGTGGAGAGACAAAATGACCTCCTGATCAAAAAACCACCCCACGATCGATCAGAATGAGACATTGATTTTTGTTATTTTCATGGCCTGCGATAGAGCATGTGAATGTTTGTTTGCACATTAGACCGTAGCAATCTGTGTTCACAAGTGCACAGCTTAACTCTAACCAAGCGATCTCCAGCTCAAATTAGAAAAGGCCCCACAAAGAGTGGAGACCCCGTGGCTCCCCACTTCATTTCAAATGGCCTGTGGCCACACTCTAGTTCTTCCTCCTGCTTTGTTATTGTACAATGCTGAAACGAGTCTTTCAAAGCTGTCTAAAGGTCTAACTCACCCTCCAGCAAAGAAAAGAAAAAAAAAAGGTCTTCTTCCTTCCTATAGATTCATCTTGGGAAGATGAAGGGGCTTTTCAGAGAAAATCCATGCAAATAAAAACTAAAATGCTGATACATTATATTCCAAAAAAGCAGTGTCACAAGAAGACCGGAGAAACATTTTTAAGACAAAGCTTGGAGATCTGTACCACTCTGCCTGCAGGTATTTTGCATACTGATATCCAGATTTTCCTAACTTCCATGGTCCTTTAGTGTTTTAAGCCCTCTTCCATAGAAGGGGCTTTTTTTGGAGGCGAGCAAGAAGAGCAGGAATTACGCTTTAACAGAGCATGAAAACAGACATCAAAAGCCAGAACATCTGAAATCCAAGTCTATGCCAGGTAGTTTGCTGGATGGCACCGAACTGCTGCCAAATAGCCATGGGTCTAGAAATCAGCACTAAGACAGCTAATGGTGTTAGCAGCCAAAAATCTGATAAACGGAACTTTTGAGTTCCGTTTGCTTTTAAAAGGAAAGACCGACAGACATCAAAAGGAAATAGCTGAAACTGCTTGTGAGAAATGGACTACACCTTTTGAAATAACAGTAACAGCCTGGCTATGAATCAATTGTCCATTTACATGGGTAGACAACAGCTATAAAAGCAATTTCATTCATTCTTAACTTAAAGGGGTTGTCTGTGGCCTTTCTAGTATTAAACTGCTGGAATATGTGAATAAGGCAGCTGGCCAGTGTAGCACAAGCAGTAAATTTTTTACAGTCAAAGCCTAATTCATGTAAAGAAAACATGCTGCTGACAGACAAGGGGCTTACATTTCAGAGTCCAGATTCCTGCCCTGGCAGCAACAGACCTTACAAACCTCACAGAAAGGAGTGAAAATTTACCTGCAAGCCAGGCAAAGGCGCATGCAGAAGCATTCAGCACCATCTGCAAAAGCTCTGGCTGAATGGCACTAATCTGCTTTTGGCACTTAGGTAAACGAGTGAAAAATTTTCCTTCTGATTCTGCACGTTGGTCCACTTTCTGTCCTTAGCTCATGGAGTTAGCAGTGCCATTCAATAAAAGTGTAGAGAAAACACCCCAAAAACAAGCCTTCCAATTTCATGAAGTTAACAGGAGTTCACTGTGCTGACCTTCTACGTATTATTTATTCTCCTACCAACTGGCCAAATTAGAATAAAAATACTGGTACAGATCAGACCGAAAACACAGGGGGCTTAGGTGTTTTAGTCAAACACTGACCTCCTTCACATCTCCATCTGTTCCATCAAACAGCCCACTGATGACAAAGGGCAAGATCCCTACTGCAGCACAGGCATACAACAGGTTATCAACAAGTACCTAATGTGCTGCAAATCATAATCTAAACGTATGTGTTTGTGTGGCCATTGCACACACGTAGCTGTTGCAGACACTGCAAAGGGTTTGTGTAGCCGTTGCCTACACGACAGTGTGTACTTGATTACCCAGACCTGTCTGAGCAGCTCCCTGTTTAATGATATCATGTCGATCATAACTTTTCAGGTCAAAATGTTGTCTAAGATCTGAAAGCATGCACCTTGAAAATCCCCAATATTTTCAGTTGTGGGGACAAAGTTCAGGCAAACCTTCTTTCTTGTTGTTATTATCAGTAGCAGCCCCACAAGTTCCGCAGCATGGAGGAATTCAGAAGCAAAGTTGGTTAACCAACTGATGGCATTTGTTTACTTCTCGCATCACGACAGCTATGTGCTTCCTCTAACATGTATTACTAAATGAAAAACAAATAAAAAACCAATGATAATTGGCCTTTGGCAGACAGTTGTTGATCTATATGACTGACCAGCCTTTAGAAATAGCAAGCACCAGAAACACATTCCACTAGATTTTCAATTAAAAGCCTGCTGTGTTTTATAGATCTTTGTCTGCTGCTCTCTAGTAACAGATGTGAAATGGAAGCTGTAATTAATGCTTGGAGACAAGAACTCACTTTGAACTACATTTTGAAAACATTATCTGATGTGTGTAAGCATAACATGCTAATTATGGAGCCAAGTAGCTATGTATAGACATTTGTCATGCATTCTCTGCTCTCTGCACCTCCAATGAAGGAACTGGTGCAGAGAATTTTCCCCATCTCCCCAGTATCATAAGAAGGCATGAAAACACTGTGATTCATCACCCCACTTTTAAAATTCCTTTACTGTAAAAGCAGAGCAATTACAACAGTTTCCCCAGTGACCATAGAGCAGATCCTGCCAACCGGTTTCTTGCTCTGGCAAGAAGTACTGGCAGCCTGTGGAGAAGAACCCTGCAACCACAGGTGGGTTGCAGACAAGACCAGGATAAATGCAGATCTAGGAGCTAGTGTAATAACTAAGGCTTTGACCTATAGGTACATGTGCAATATTTATTTTTATATATATGTATATATTACAGTATTAATTAACAACACAATTTTTGTGTACCATTGTTTGGTTTTATAGTCGATGGCCCATGCTTATTTATACCATGAAGCATGAGAGGTAAAAGACCAAGGCTGTTGAGCTGTCCAGGATAGTGAGTGGGTCCTTGACACCTATTCCTTTTAGGTTCAGTTTCTGCAGGGAGTGCATCCAAGTTCTTCCATTTAAGAAATCAGTCACGGCAGTTTTTGTCTTTGTAAGTAAAAACTTTGGGGCTATTGCCTTCTGCTGATTTTCTTTGTCTCTGCCTCCACCTATCACTTGTGTTCATGGTAGAGGACATCCGACCAGGAGTGTATGAATTATGTCTGTCTGAATTTAATTAACCATTATGTCTGTTGTATTTAATTAACCGTGACTTTAGTGTACCCTGCTGTTTTCTCACTATAACAGGCAGCAACATCCACTCCCCGCTGTCCACCGTAGCACGGCACAGAGCAGCCGCACAGGGTCTAAAATGAGTTTTACCATACTCAGAAAAAAACAAATATTCAAAAACCTAGACAAACAATTCACATAGAGCAACTGACCTAGATACTAAAGTGTCTGCCGCTGCAAACAGAATTTGAAAAACCCCCGACAGTGATTATTGATTAATACCGCCATCAACTAAGTTGCCTCAGGGAACCCTCGTGATTTCGAGAGAGATAAATTATCTAATTACTGTAAGTTTAACAAACTATAACTGAACACGCTGCTAAAGTAAACAAACACAAATAGCTTTAAAAATCGATCCATAGATAAATAACTGTCTTTTAAGAACAGATAACTGAGTATTCAGTGTAATGAAGTGGTTAGGAGCTCTGCAAGCTACCTTGTCAAGGAAGAGAAAACTTTTCCAGTTTAACACCTTTTTAAAAAATCTGAGAAATGTTGCTTTTTGACTCAAGTTGTTCAATACTTGTTGCTTCAGCTGAAGAGAGAAAGGAAACCAGCCACGAACACTGAGCTCCTAATTACCACTGTCCTCCCTCTGATGTGGATGTGGCTGGTACAGCACTACGTGTCTACGTGGCTGGTACAGCAGTTTTTATACACAAAACCCAACAGATGGTTATAATTATTGGCAGGCAAGCTGCAGTTCTAACTCAAAAGTGTGCAAAAATAGATTATGTTCCCTCTCACCCTTCCCAGCCACCACACCCAACTGATGGACAACCTAGAGGCCACTCTTCCCATCAGGGTAGGGTGGCTGAGAAACTCCCCCACCTCATGCAGCACACCTCTCTGGGCACAGGCACACATTCTCCACCTAAACAAGACAGGCACGTGCCAAATCATCACAACTTCAAAGGGGAACGTGCCTACTTGGCACTTCAAAGCTTAATTCAGAAGGAAAAAATTAATCAGGTGTGTTCTGAAACTTGTTTATTGCTTGAGCTCGGGCAAATGAGGGTGGATCTGACGCTGAAAACCTCCATACTGACCTGCACAATGTATACTGCGGTTATTTCCAATCTGCCTCTCACCTCAGCGAAAGCTGCTCTCATTCTCTGGTCTGCTCTTCTGAAATTTGCTCGCTTGCCTCAGTAACTAACTGCTAGCCACAGGGACAAGACAACCACAGCTCATCCCAGAGCCAGCTCAAACACCATAATTTGTGCGTCTTTCAGCACAATCCATGCTGTGTGGTTTACGGCGTCCTCTCCAAGGCTAAGTCAGTCTCCTCTGCAATGTGTAGTTAACTAAAAGCAAACCAGAATTAACAGCTTTGGGAACAAGTCGTCTTTGAGCAGAGACAAGAACGGCTGCGGCACGAGTTCCTGTCTCCACATCGCGTGCCCCATGCTGGCCCTGCTTCAGAGGCGACAACATCCCTCCTTCGCCTTCACAAAAGGCTCCATTTTCAAACATGGGCACCTTCCACTTTTAGCACTAGTATTTATCTTTCCATATTTTGCGAAAATACCAGCCTAGCATGCAAGCTAATCTGAGTTTTCAAAGATGGGCGTTAAACCTCGTATGCTGATGTCCAAAAGCTGAACCTCCCATATCAAGTTGTTCCCAATGGAGTAAAATGGAGGAAGAAGTAGCAGTGAAAACTCCTGCACCAGATGATATCTGCAATCCTAACTCTGCTCCTTTCCAGGACAACAGAAGTGGTGATATCCCAGAAACAAACTTACACCTAAAGGCAGCATTAATCAAGAAACCTGAAAAAATACAAGTATGAGCTTGCATTAAGTACTAAAGAAAGGTCTTGTACATCTTACACTTCTCACTGGCCAAAAAGGGAAAGCACGCACTCTTTTCTTTTCATACAATCATAGATCGGTTTGGGTTGGAAGGGAGCTTGAAGATAATCTAGTTCCAACTCATTCCCTGCCATGGGCAGACCAGCCTCCCACTAGATCAGGTTGCCCAAAGCCCCATCCAACCTGGCCTTGAACACTTCCAGGGAAGGGGCATCCACAACTTCTCTGGGCAACCTGTGCCAGTGTCTCACCTCTCTCATAGTGAAGAATTTCTTCCTTACTTCTAATCTAAATGTACCCTCTTTCAGTTGAAAGACATCACCCCTTGTCCTGTCACTACATGCTCTTGTAATGACAGGATACTCTCCAGCTTTCTTCTAAGCCCCTTTTAGGTACTGGAAGGCTGCTATACAGAAATTCAGACAAAAAGCATCACAAGATGATGTCAGACTTGACACGACGGTTGCACATAGACACAAGATGTCACTTTTGTCATTTACCTTCCTGCTAACAGTAAAGATGCAGCAAAGAGACTCAACTCATAAAGCACAGAGTCAGGCCTCGCTCACACTATGAACACAGCCTGTGTGCTACATCAATATTCCTCCTTGCCTGAGGAACAGCAAGAAATACAGTAAATCCTCTGCTGACCCTTTACAGCTGCAGCTGTTGGCAGCAGCAAAGCAAGTCACTGACATGTTTGACAAAACCTGGCATCCTCAGCATATATCTTTGCAGTATTAATTAGGAAGTAGTGAAAAGTTTAGGAACACGAGTATGATTAAGTGAGACAAAAATGTTATTAAATAAAAGAAGATTAAACTGAACTCAAACATCTGACGAGATTTATTTAAATGCTCATTGCTGAAGAAACAGCTCCTTTAATACAGACAAACACATGAATTAACAGAGGAAGATTTGCATAAACAATTGTCTTCCTGAACAAGCAACTGTTTACAATTCCACTTAATTGCTTCTTCTGTATTTTTGAAGTGATAGTTACCTTACACTACAATTTAACATATCCACATAATTTTCCATATAATTTTTGTGCGTGTGTGAAGAAGCAAGCCCCAATACTTACATCCTAATTAGGCACATTCCTCATTAAGGTTACAAAGGTGCTTCTTGGTCACACTGACTCTGAGAAAACTAACAAAAAGCTGCCAGTCTCAAGAGCTACACTAATACTACATGCATATATTGTGCATTTAGTTTCTCCCCACTCAGAATGTGGACAAGATGGTGCACAGAGCTGACAAGGCATCTGTAAGCTAAAAGCCAGGACACGGCAATAATGTTATGGCTTATATTCAGGGATCGCAAGAAGTCTTCAACAGCATGATCAGACCCTAAGCTCAGAGTGGAGCGGAGCGCATGCCTTCCTGATTTATCCCTAACATACAAGGGACAGACACAGCCAAGGTGCTGAGGAGGATAAAAGAGACAGCAAGGGCACTACACTGCTGAGACAATTCCTGGCTAAGGGAGAGGACTTTTGGGAAGAAACAGCAAAGAAAAATACACAATCTGGGAAGCTTTGATTGCTTCTGGCATGAACTCTAATGGCTTCTACTGTCTTGTACAAAACTCTGTCCCCAAAGTAGAATGACCAGGAACCTAATTTCTTCAGCTGCAAGTATGCCTTCAACAAAAATATACTTAAATTCTGAAAGGTGAATTAACATCAAACTAATTAAAGTATCGTTGAACTATTCAATACAGTTAAAAGATTCTGGCTCTAAAAGACACAGTTCATTTTACAACGACCAAACCTCCACCTACAACACATACTCATATCTATGATGTTTCACAAATTTTTCAAGCTATTTAATTGGCTTTTCTTGGTGTTTCTGTTCCTGGAGCCCTATTCTGCTGACGCAGTGGTAGTGGACAAAAAAGATGCTTCTTACATCATGTCCTAGTTACATATGTAAGACAACAGAGAGGCTTTCATACACATTTCAAAATAACACTGTTTTTTCCAACCATCTTTTCAATCGTTTTTCAGGTGAGGTGGACTCAGAAGAGTAAGCAGTAAAATCAGGAAAACTGAAGGGAAAATGGGGATTAAGTAGCAACTGAAGATCTGTCATCATTAACAGCACACAAACCTGTTTGTCTAGAAATGTACACCGCACTGAGCATCAAGTATCAGCATACCCTAAAACTTGTCTTGACAAGCTAAGAAATAAGCCAAGACACATCTTTCCAGAACGAGGCAATTCTCTGGCTCTTAAAAAAAAATCATTCCCTTTTACACACACATTTCAAAAGGCTGAAGTGTCCTCCATCTGAGTACACATAATGACTCAGAAAACATGGTTTTTTTTATTTTGACTCACACCAAGTACTATATTCTAATCTAGTAACATTGACTGGAAAACTAAACTCTTACAGAGTACCTATTTTTCCCTGCCTATGCAGGATTGTGCAGATATGCTATTCATTCTTTTTAATTGATTTTTCTGAAGGGCAAAATGGTTCATTTGTTTAAGGAAAAGAAACCCACCATACGCAGAGTAGAGACTTTTGTAGAGAAGTACCTCAACATCTAGGATTCCCTGTATGAGTCACTTTAAAGGTAATGTGCAAAGGAGCATAATTTCCTTGTGCCCCTTTTTGCTTTTTATCATAAATAAATTTCTAAATACAGGGAAAGTTTAATTTTACATTAGCATAAGCTCATGTTTGAAAACAAAGAAGACAAATTTAATAGATGAAGTTTGGAATAAAGCACTTATGTTGCCCAATCAAGTGCCTAGAGAGGTGATGCAAACAAGAATTATTTATATTCTGCAGCTATTATTTAAAAAGCAAACAGCCTAAAAAGCCCACCACTGAAACACTGAAAAGTGCTATTTCACAATCTGTAACAGTTAGTAATATTCCTTCTATTTTTCTCACATTTAGTTCCAGATTCAGGGAAGATTCATATCTAGTCAGTTCAAGATGAACAAAAATATTTAAAGAGCAGATAAATCTAATCACAAAAACCTTCATCACAGAGCTGAGAAAAAGCATTCTGTGGGGGCTGTCTCCTAGCTTTTGAAACTGATAAACAGCTCTCTTTTCTCATATACCCCAAACTCCAACCATCTGTATTTAGCAGCACAGTTCCTGATCATAACACCAACTCCTTTCTACTACAATAGAAAAGGAGAAGTTGATCAGAACTGGATCAGCACGGACTAAATCCCACCACATCCTCTCCGGTGATGTACATAGTACATATTGTTGGGGCAGACAGCCTAAAGGAGAAGAGAAAAACGAGAGCCCTTTACACAACCCTGTCACTGGAAGTGTAAAAACTTATGTAGCACACCAGTTTTCCAAAGTTTCCAAGAGATCACTTGGCCAGCCCTGAGCAACCTTCTTCTTCCATCATTGTTGGCAAGAAGTCACGAGGTGAGGCACGCTTCAGCTCTACGTGGATACACAAAAAACTGGGGAATACTAGGAGGGGAGATACCACAGAACAGCAGAACATACACGGCACTTACACATTAGAAAACATTCCCTCTGGATATTTTTCTTAATTTTAGAAGAAACTTACATAGATTTTATCTTGCTGATATCGCTGGAATAAATTGTGCATAATGGAACCTTCATGGAGATCGACAAGTGCTGCCATGTCTTCCACGCTCTCTGTGCTTGTTTGATGCATAGGTGTTACTTTTTGGTGTGTGATCGTGCTCTGTTTATAGGTGAATACCTGAAAGAGGGGAAACAAAAAAAACCACAAAATAATCAGAGCACACATTTAAAAACTCCTATCCAAGAACGGGGCTTTCATAACCATTCATATTCCCTATCCAGTTTAGCTGTGTATAGACTTGTAAAATATAATAGCCTACCAGTCATACCTTCTTCTAAAGCTTCTCTGACAATAACTGAAAGGCCCAAATACATATACGGGGCTCATATGGAACTAGCAGATACAGACAATGCACTGAGGACTTGAATGTCTTTTTCTCTTTAAGGGTAAACATAATCTCATTTTACTCTGGGCTACTTACTGTATCAGGAGTATCAGGATTTATCAGGAGAATAATAAACCAAGAAACAATTGTTCCCCAAAAAATCCCAAACCAACCAAAGAAAACCTCACCCCTTACAGTAAAGCCCACTTACACTCACATTACTCTATGAGGAAATGTCTTACAGTGCAAAACAGCAACTTAAACTTATTGCTCTATCAGACTGCCAGTGTTTGTATGTTTGATCTGAAATCCACTTATATATTTCCATTCAATTCTCTGGTCAGGAACACCATTGGGGTAGGTCATTATCCTTAATTTAAGCAGCATGCTAAGCTCAGTGTGCTGCACATATTTGGAAATGAAGAGGCAAAATGATTTCTAGTTAATGGATTTTTGAGACAAATTTCTGAAGCCTGTTCTAAACAGACAGTAAAGCTCTAAAGAAGCCACAATTTAAATAGTCAGAAACCACTTCTACATATCTTCCGTANCCAGGTGCTGGAAGGCAGCACGGATGTAAACAGGATACGTCAGCAAACCATCAGAAAGTTCCTACAGATTGAGCATCCAAAGCACAACTCTTAACTGTAGGAAAAAGACATCAAGAGATCCTGGCCAGGAGGGAGAAAGCAGTCACTTGTACATGATGCAGGGGCAAGTGGTTCAGATATCTAACAGACAGAACAAATGTGAACAGCATATATGGATTTTGGGGCTGAAAAGAGTGTTAGTAGTTTGCAGATTAACCACAGTGAGTGCAAGCAGAATTAGTGGTAATGACATCTCAAGACTGATATACTGCAGCTCCTAGCCAGAGAAACTATGATGAAACCCTCAGAGGTCATATTGTAAACAAAAATATTGTAAGCTGGAAGATTTGGAAATAGAAGGGATTTAAGGAGAGTAAATCCTAGAAAAAGTAAGCAACTTAACAGCAGCCATGATGTATTAGCCTGAAATTAAAATGGAAAAATAGGACTCAGCGAGAGAATTAGGAAACCAAAAGGGGATGGCACTTATCCTGTATGTCTTACATGAAACTGGAAAGGAATCAAAACATCACTTCTAGGAGGATAATATTCGTATCTGTGGTTTCTCTTCTTTGATAAGTGGTGCACAGGCCAATAGGGGAGGCAGAACACACCATACATCACTAAGGATATTTATTAACGAACAATTTATAGAAATGCCAAGAAAAAAAATGTGACAAGTGTCTTGTGCATGGCAGCACCACTGAAGATGATCTCTGCAGATTCATCCTTCCCACTCAGTCACACTGTTTTCTCTTCTTTAGGCTGGTTGTTCTCATACTTCCAACTCTCCTACACACTGTCGTCTTGTTTGGGTGAGGAAATGGCTCTGTGAGCTGACTCAAAAATAGGCCTGTGTGTTAACCAGCTAGAAAACGCACCAGCCAGTCATAAGGGCTGCCACCCAAATCAGAAAGGAGAAGGAACTTTTCCCCAATACTGGGGAGTTACTTTACTTTTAATTTTTACCAGAAATATGTGTCCCTCAGATCTCCTAAACCTACTGTAAAGCTTGGTCAAAATCATCTGATGAGATCCAAGTCATCAGACAGGCAGCAAGATTGCACGGGCAGACTTCATTTCCTTAAAATGGACTTTTTGCAGTCCTGCTGCTCAAGCCCTGAAAGGCTTGCTTTGTTTTATTTCATCTTGGCTTATGCCTTGAGAAGCATAAGGACGTGAAAAAGCTACGTTGAACTTTATCGCTACTAACAAGAAGATCAGGTTATGAAATATTACAGCAGTTGAAATCCTCAGGAAATAGGAACCAAGGGCCGCTCTGTGGGGTCAGCATGCAGAAGAGGAAGATGAACAAGTTGGCTCCTGAACTTCAGGAGGAGCCCAATGGCAGAGTGCAGGAGTGTCCATCCTTAAGGATCTTGCCAGCATTTCTGGAAGGTCAAGTAAAACATGCAGGAAACTTGGAATAAGATTTGACACAAGCCTAAATGAGAATTCAGCAAAAACTTCTTTCCTCTCAAGATATAAATGGTCTGAGATAACAAACAGGTTGAATACATGGAAAACTATAAATTAACACTAAAGAGACAGCATGTAAAATAAGAGCTCTCAAAAGTTATTATGGAAGCGAAAATTAGAGGTTGAGACAGGAAGAGGCAACACAAACAACAACAATTAAAAGAGCAAGCTCAAGAGATACATGACAAAACAGCAAACTCAGCTAAATAACAGTAAAAAGCATTTCACAGGGGGTAGAAAACAACATTTGAGAACTGCTCCACTGTCCCTACCACAGCTTATGAGTGCTGTGATGAAGACTCTAAAAAGGGACTCAAATGAAGATGCAACCTGAAAAGCCAGGGGATCAATGTTGCCAAGTTTTCCAGGCAACACAGGAGAAAACTGTAGCAGACGCTTGGGGGTTTGAAAATAATGTAGGAGGGAACTATTGGAAGCCCACATGTTAACAGATTACTTAAATGGAGAACTCATACCCGAGGGCTGGAGAAGCACTGTGTAGTGTCAGTCTTGAAGAAGAAAGCAAATATGAGTAAAAGAAAGCAATAATATGCTGCTGAGTCAGATTTTGTTCTCTAGTCAAAAAGGAAAGACTGAAGAAACAGGTAAGTAAGGACAGGAATAGCTGAATGAACATTAAAAATAGCTTGACACGCAGAAACTGTGAAAACAAACCACGCTGGTGTGGTTTTGACTGCCTGCTTCAGAGCTTTGATGATATGGCCCTATGTCCTGATTCACATCTGTTCAGAAACCAATAGGATTATTAACCAAATTCTAGTCTCTCCAGAAATGGATAAAATTCATCAGCCTTGCAATGATGGGGACATACGCAGAGCAGGGTGAAAGTCCACCTGCTCAACAACTGTGCTACACACAGTACTTGCCAAACCTGCTTTAGGACACAATGTCAAGCCCTGGACACTGAGAGTGAGACCTATACTCGTACTTCCCCAAAACATTACCCAGATGAGAAAGAAGAACAAGTAGAGAAAATTAATTCACCGTCTCACAGCATTAGCCTTGTACATGGGACAAAAGAGAAAGAAATTAGATGGAAGTCCTTGGCAGCACACCAGAATGTCCAGGACATCGTCAAAACTGCATGGCATAGACACGACAGACTCCCACATTACCCTCTTAAACATCCTCCAGATCCCCAGAAGCTGCTTCAGGACGTGCCTTCTCTTTGCAAAAGATGCCAGCAGGATGCTAATGCCCTGTAGGAAGCTGAAGAACCTACAGCAACACGCACCAAGATTAAAGGTGAGACTGTAAATGAGCACTAAGTAAATGGGGTTTTGGCAGCTGACATTTCATGAAGGGATTTGTTCCGAAACAGTGGAGCGTCATACATAAAAAAAAGAAAGAAATCCATATGGGACTCTAGTTGGAAAGCCAACAAACCCTAAACCATGCACTGTGTCAAAGACACATAATGAAAATGATGGTTTTAGCAAATAAATATGTAATTTTTCCTATTCATAAATGCTGTTGCATGAGCAGTGCAACATTGTACTCTAAAGAGTTCAAGTATTTGTTAGGCAAGTCTTTATATTTGGTTCAGAAAAGCACATTCTGAAAGCCATGCAACTTGGGATAACTAGTATTTTACACTAATATAGGCTTCAAATTGACTAGCAAGCATTTAAAGAAAACAACCCACCAACAAATGGGAAGTTTGCAGTCATATGACTGCAATTAAATTAATTTCACTGATCCTGTTAAAAGAGCATGAAAACCACCAGCGTGATCATTTTAATATTCCTCACTTCTTTATGTTGAAAATGACATTTTTATCCTGTGCAATTAATCTGGCATTAGGAAGAAAAAAAAAAAAGTCATCTTTCAAGGATTCAATTGAAGTTGAATATCACAAAACAATGTTTAATTAATTTTCTGCACTGGCAAATTAGCCCTAAGCTCAAGATCTAAAGGAAATTATATTTTAACAAAAGATTTAATTTGTAAAACAATTTATTAACACCAGAAAAGAATGTCAGAGTGGGTCCTCATCGACAGGCACGCACATGCTCGCTCTCTTACTGTATCATCATGGGATGTGATGCCAAGTGACAAAAATCCCTGCTTGAATAAGGTCATTAAATGATATAAAGAGATTTCACAACAGCTGAATCAAGTGAGTTTCGGAGAATGCTGAATTAAGTGCTTAGGTAAAGCACATCACAAAACCCACACAATCCTCACCGCTTGCAAAAGCCGCAAGTCACACTCAGGCTTTCCAGTCTGCACGGAGCAGAACTGAATCTCTCACGGTGTTTTTCATAAGGAGATGGGGGTTTGGTCTGAGGCTGATAATTCTTATTGGATGGGAGGAAGGCAGAAGGTACTCCAAAAGTTTCCTGATCAACAACCAGATATTTGAATTATGACAATCTTCATCATTTCAGTAAGGCTTCTATGAGATTTTTAGGGGAAGGCAGAAATAGGCTTGTCTGCATCTTGGAAGCCCTGATCCCAGCTAGATCGTTATTGAATCTGCGCTCTGAAAATGTACAAGATCACCTACTGAAAAGTTTACACATTGCAAGCATTTTAAACCAGCCTCTTCTACAGTGACCTGAACCCTCGCCTCTCCCAAACACAGCACAGGCTCAGGTGTCTGTCTTGAATTCAAAGACTGAAATGTGGATCAGAGCAAAGGGTGACTGGCTCTCCACTGCTGCTGCTGCTGCTGCCTCTAGACGGGGACAAGACACCTGCCCACAGCCTTGAGCCAGGCCATCCCTCACGGTCATCGCCCACCATGTGGGCAGCAGCCCTTTCAGATGGTCACACACCGCCAGACGGACACACATCATCAGCTTCACCTTCAAGAACACACACCAGACGTGGTGGCAATACTACGTGTGATGCCAAGTACTGCACACTGTGGTGCTTGGGAACGGTCACACAGCTGAGCAGGTCATGTCCCTGACACCGGTGGTGCTGCAATAAATCAAAAGGGGGGTTCTGGTAGGGGGAGTGGAAAAGAAGCAACCAACCTCCCTCTGCTGCCCTTTTCTATGCAAGGAAACCTTTTCCCAGCCATAGGTGTACTTGACAAACTGCAGGGTTGTATAGAAGATGATGATGATACTTGCATACAGAAAAAAATACCAATGTAAATCAAGTGTGCGACAAGATTTAAGTTGCTCAAAACCATATAGCCAGAGGGATAATGTAAAATATGGTAGTTTAAACATGAAATTCAGTAAGATGGAGAAAGAGAAGGCAAAGAGGCTACCTTAAAGATACAAAAAAAACCCCAACCAAGCCTTTTCCAGTAATGTCTATCATCCTAGTGAACCAACTGCTACAGCAACTGGCCAGCCCACAGCCCACCAGAAAGCAAAGCCAATTGTGACCCAAAAAACTGAAGCCCACAACCTTCCTGTCACTGCCCAGGGACTGCTCCATGGGAGGGTTTTTTTCAAAGAGTTAATCCCAGCCGCCACGGTGATGCCCATGAAAATCCACACAACTCAACAGCAGCTCCAGAGGTCTTGGCTTGTATATTGAAGACATCACCACTGTCAGTTTTCTACAGCATCTTTTTGCTTACAGGCGCTGACCCCACAGCAGAGAGATGAGCACAGCCCAGCAAGATATACAGGACTGTACAGAGAAACATCCACTTTAAAATATCTT
>WEIS01025394.1:2463-34553 GCA_013389965.1 Todus mexicanus | reverse complement strand
AAAAGAAAAGAAAAAAAAAAGAGTGATGTCCTGAAACTCACTGCCTTAGATGTAGCCTTTTGTTGACTTAACACAGGACAGGTAATGAATGAAACTTCAAAGTGTAAGCAACCAAAGTGCTACTTAATTAGTGGAGCCCTAGTGGAAAACACAGCAAAACAACACAAAAGAATAACAAACCCTCAATTTTCCTTTATCAAAGGAACTCAGGCAAAGATCCTGCATCTCGGAGAGGTTCTGAAATTAGGGATTATTCTATTAAGTACATGTCTGTGCTCAAAAGCAAGTTTGTTAATGCAGAGCTTCTGAAAGGTGCTAGATTGGCAGCCCTGGAGCCTGACATTGCCCAAAAGGCAGCTCAGTGCTAATGAGTCACTAGCTCATGAATCTCACTTGCCTGCTAACCATCAAGTACAGATATTTAATCCTTTGGGTACCCTGATCTGCTGGTACACTCTGCTCCAAGCAGCCTGCCACAGCAAGACAGCTTTCACAAGTCAGAAATGACGGAAGACAGGAGAAAAAAAAAAGAGAGAGTTGGTATCATAATGCTAGATTTTTATGGACAGCCTCTCTGTTTTGCTAGTTGTTACCCAGGATTGCACAGTTTGCCAGAGCCCTCTCTGGAAGCTCCTTATGCTCTCATAAGCATCCTGCTGCTTTATCACACAATTAAATGTGAAAACCAAATGCACATCTGAACAACATGAGTTATGCTACTCTGCCATCTCTGGGCCAGCATTGTATTCTGATTTCAATTGGAGACAAAAAGAAGTCTCCTTTTATTGTTCTCATCCCATTCCTCACACACTTACTGTAAGTCTTCACTCCCAAGAGGTGCTCAGAATGGACTGGCAGGAGCCTCAGAAGCCAATGGAGCTTTCATTTCATCTGTCTACCTACAACCGTGGATTTACTGGTTAGAACAGCTGGAAGGTGAAACAGCATCAGTTATAAAGATTTCTACCTGGCTCAGATTTTCTCTCTCAGCCTTCTTCAATGCAGCAGACATTTCAGCCCCTGACAATTTTGCCCATTTTTAACTCCACTTTCCACTCCCCCGTCTGTTTTTCACACCTTTTCCTTTTATTTCTCCCTTCGCTGTCATCTTTCCCTCCTGCTTGTTGTTCATCTCTCCAGAGCCAGTCTTTTCATCCCCATCTGATGTGCTGCTTCATGCTCTCCACCACAGACTTTGTACCTGCGGTTAGCAGCAGCACAGGAAAAGGTGGTGGGGTGATCAAAGTTCACAACTACATCCCCCTATATCCTTTATTTCATGAGTTTTAGAGCACTAAACTAGCACTTCAGGGCTTTTTTGGAGGAGGGGAACTGTGTTGTCGTGTCCTGCTCATGCTCCCATCAAACCACAAAAACTACAGACACAAACAAAAAAAGGCAAAGTTTTGCAAGAGGACTCCTCACAACCGGTCTGATTCCACATCTCAAAAGTCTGGGAGCTGCTAATTCTGGAGTAGTAGCTCCATATCCCAGTTGCATCTAGGGTTTCTTTTTATTTTGTGGGGCATGAGGAGGCTACTCTGACGTACTAAAACTAAAACTACTCACTTTTCAAGCTTGGCTTTAAAGCAAGGAGATACACTTGCTCCAGCGCAAGCCACACTTTCTGTCTACAGATTGAAAACCCTCCAGAAAACTCAGCACTTATTTATTTTTTTTTTGTTCCCCCCCCCGCCCCGTTTCTCACACTTTCGTACAGCTGCATATGTAGCAAGATTCAGGTGGGTCTGATCAACCCCTTCAGTGAATCAAGAGTGGTAGTTTCCAAGCAGTTGAAATTCAGTAGCGGGTTTGGGTTTTTGGGGTTTCTTTTGGGAGAGTTTTCATTCTCCTCGCCTGTCCCCTAGAGGAAACACAGGACTTTTACTTTTTTTTTATCCATGGGCAGAATACATCACAAATAAGAGGCCTCACAGATTTACATTTTAAGAGTTTATCCAGTCCATGAAAATGTTTTCACAAACCCCTGTATGACTCAGGAGGCTGAGCTATATTTTGAAAAAGGAGTTAGAGGCTGTAAACAGCTCCCCATATGTCACCCTGTGGTGCCCCGCTCTCTCCACTGGCTCTTCTGGGAGCCAGGACCTCACACTTTGCCACCTAAAACCATTATGCTGAGGCTGGGGGCTTAATTCTGAATGTACAGAGCTTTCAACGTGGCAAGAGAAGGTATTTCATCACTGAATTTGGGGTCCTGCAAATGACGTCAAATCAGAAAGAAGTGGACATGTTTAGAAGAAATGACCTCCCCACATCTTTGACCTGAAATTTACCTGCATCATTGAGAAGTGCAGTGTGCTGGAAGTGACCTCTGAAGGCTGGGAAGCAGTTCCAGGAATGCTTTACTTGTTTCAAGCAGGGACATCAGAGGAAAATGCAACTAGAGAGCATCTGGACTGGAGCATCTCTGATGAGGAAAGGCTGAGGGACCTGGAGCTGTTTAGCCTGGAGAAGAAAAGACAGAAGGGATCTGCTCAATGCTGATCAAGAGCTAAAGGGTGGGGGTCGAGAAGATGAGGCCAGACTCTTTTCAGTGGTACCCAGCAACAGGAAAAGGGAGAACAAGCAAAACTGGAAGCCAGGAGGTTCCACCTGAACATGAGGAGAAAATTCTTTGCTGTGAGGCTGGCAGAGCCTGTCCCAGGCTGCTCAGAGAGGTTGTGGAGTCTCCTTCTCTGGAGAGATTCCAAATGCTCCTGGACAATGCGATCCCAGGCCCCCTGCTCTGAGTGGCCCTGCTGGAGAAGGGATGAGCTGATCTGCAGAGGATCCATTCCAACCTCCACCATGCTGGGATTCTGTGATAATATGACACCCTTAAGGCAACCCTCACATCAATTTGGTACAGTTCTGTTACATGAATCAAACACAGACGTTAAGAAGCACTTCCAGCTAAGTACAAGGGTCTTGTCCCTATTCAGTTCTCAGCTGCCTAACTAACCTCTTTCCCCCCCCTCCCCACCCTAGTTTGCCTTTTTGCTGGAGATCAAAAGCTTTTGAAGGAGGTCCCTCCTTCCTTCTCCATCTCTTGCCAAAACACAGAACGCAGACCCTGCTTTCTGCAGGGGAGACATAAAGATCAAACCCATGGACTTCAGTCACAGGCGGTTGTCAGTAGAAAGCATTGCAACACTGACTCCACTCTACAAAGACAAAATGCATCTCTATCATACGCTCCATGGTCATCTTCTCCTTTACTAGGCATGGCAGTAGAGTATGCCAAACTTATAGTTTTACACCCTTCTACCAATAAAAGCAGCCATTCTGAGGTAACACAAGTATTTTATGGAAATTAACGGGACTACTTTGTGGTCCTTGTCACTGTTCCATTTTAGGAGAGCATCAGAAAAAGACCCAAGTGTAAAATGGGGAGAGGGGAAGAAGAAATTCAACAGAATCTCACCAACTTTTGAAACAGATAAGCAAGCTCTGGAGGAACAGTAAAAGCAAGCATGGGCCAGTCAAAATTTGGGTTAAATTAGATTCCTCATATCACTCAACAATACAAAGAAATCATTCTTCTAATGATTGAAGATAGATTGCAAAGTGCTATTTGAAGTGGGATTTGTCAGATACGATTAAAATACAAGTGGAAAGAGAGTGCAAGTACATCTCTGCTGCTACAAATCTGTGTTCACAGAGGAGCGTTTTGGTTGCACAAGGAGATAAGAGCTTGGAGTGCTCTGGCCCAATTTCCTCAGAGTCACTGGGATAGCAACAGAAATACATCATCTTGGATTGTGCACATGAGTGCACAGGCAGAGTGGTGACACGTTAGAGATTAGGAAAAATGCAGAGAATGCAACAAATATTTTTGATGGCTTGTGCTTTTCAATACCTAGCTAGTGTCAAAACCTGTACATCCTGAGGAAGAGAAATCATACCTGCATAAATCAGAAAATCTCTTTCAAATCCTTTAATAATCCTCTCCAAAAACCTGTGCATAAAACTATAGAAGCATTTCACATATCTTATCGCTTCAGGCTACTCTTATGTCAAAAGGATTCCTGAATGTGTACCCATTCGATTTCTATCACCTTTCTTGATAAAAAACTTGTTTTGCGAGGCAATACTTTCTAAAGTCAAATATACACAAACATCAAGATCCCAGGCTGGTGTCCTGAAGATGTAGTGAGTATGAAGAGGTCCATGATCTCCCAAAACAGTCATCATATCTGAGTGGTGACAGATAAATCTGGAGCCTTCCCAGCAGAACTGGGCCTGAGCTTCCCAACACCACAGGACAAACCTGACTTTGTCTGCTTTAGGGAGGAGGGTTCAGACACATCCTCCCTGCTCCAAGAAGGACAGCAGTGGGATAGAAATTGGAGAGGGGACTGAAGATGACACTCTTCACCATAGGGTTTCTATGGTCCTAGTGTTGAGCCATTAGATTCCTTTCATATTAATAAATTTCCTCCTCCCACAGTCCGCCCCTGCGGTTGTGACATCTTACCTGCTCAGAGGCATCTATCAGATTAAAGGAAATAGAGCAGCAATTGCTCCTCCCCAAATAACCTGAAGAACACTAATCCCAAGACAAGATATAACAATCCCTCCATTCATACTTTGCAGTTTCTGCTTCCTCCTCTCCCCAGGGCATTAATCATGCAGAGGATCCTTACCTCTGCAGAAGTCCCATCTTTTTCTGTGCAGTTCATGGCTCATTTTCTGAGCAACAGCAATTTTACAGCTCAGTTTCCCTTTTCCTAACCTTGCTCATTCTGCTCATTGTTCTCCATTTCTTGCCCACGGCTTTCTGGCATTTGTCTCAACTTCCTCTGCAGCTCCCAGTTTGATACTAGCCATATCAGCCTCATGACCTCTTTCTCCCCTCCCAGAGGTGCCACTGCATGTTACTTCTTCCCCATCGACAAACTTGGCCAAGCTCACTGACTTTCACACTCTTCCACTAGTCCACTGCCTCACGCAGTTTGCTCTTTGACAGTGTTCCAGTACCAGCCTCTCTTCCCAGTACATATGGAGCATTAAAAAAAAAAAAACCAAACCACACTACACGTGCACAAATCTCACTAAAAACAGAGCAATAGGACATAGCATAGATTCATAGAATGGTTTGGGTTGGAGAGGACCTTTCAAGTTCATCTAGTCCACCTCCCCCGCAGTGAGCAGGGACAGCTTCAACTAGGGCAGGTCGCTCAGAGTCAATCTGACTTATGAAGAAGAGTTATGTTCTACCATGCACTTTCATGCTGTATCAGGGAGGTCTCAGCCAGAGCAAAGTACCCTGGTATTGCACAGTAGCCTTCCTGGAAGGTAAGAACTCTCTGAAGCAAGTTCAGAGGTTCACTCTACAGCATCCATCTGGGATAACCAGTCTCATCCATTCCAGTGTGCATCTCTCCTATCTAGCTCTTCTCCAGGCACAATAACCATCTTCAAACTCCCACAAGGAAACAGATCACCCATTGTCTGGATCTGCAGTGGGTCGGGTAAGAAGTAAAAGGCACATACAGGAAGAACATCCAGGAAGGTTACAAGTCTTCAGCAACAGAGACGATGCAATAATCTCATAAGGAATGCCTTAGCTGCAATCATTCTTGACTTTGGGCAAGAGGATGGACTTGTCAATCATTAGAGTTGCCTCCCAGTTCTCTTTCTTCCATACTATATATTCACAGTTTTTAGAACTTCCCAGAACACAGAGAAAGACCTATGCCCATGAGAGTCATGCCTCAAACAGACGTTCTTATGGGGGACAATACCCTTTCCAGACAAGGGTGACATCAGCACTCAAGGCATCTCAGCCTCAAGAGCAAAGTTCAATTTTTCTTCCACTGCAGCAGAATGTGCCCTGGAGAGGATGCAGAGCAGGTGAGGAGGGAGCACAAGGAAGGAGGAAGGCCCCCTTCCCATCATTTGCTCTCATCATCTTTCTTCAAGGACTAGACCAGCAGGCCTTCACTTGTTCCTTCTGCAAAGGACATTCCAAGGTAATTTGAGGGGTGATGGCTTCAAACTGGAAGAGGGTAGGTTTAGATTAGAAATTAGGAAGGAGTTCTTCACTCTGAGGGTGGTGAGACACTGGAACAGGTTGCCCAGGCAAGTTGTTGATGTTCCCTAGGACTTTCCAAATAAAATGCAAAAGAATTGTTATGGAGAAAGATTCCGCTATTCTTTCCCACTCAACCTTGGCTTAAAAACTTAAGCACACCACATTTGTTCTTTGAAGCATGGCTATCTTTATGGCTACTCAATATTCCTGTTAAGAGACAAGTGACAATAACAATGAAAAAACATGAGATGCTGGTGGCATAGCATAAGAGAGGGAGCTTGTTTTTTACTGACCAGAAGAGCCTCCACCACGATAAGCCTTTAACCACGTTGCCACACTGCTATCCTACACAATTATCCACCAAACAAAAAAGTGATGGATTGTGTCAAAAAGCACTCCTGAGATCTACCAAAACAACTTCAGTCAGTCACAGGGACACTAGAACCCATGTATAAACCAGAGGGCATCAGTTGGCCCAGCCTTTGTGGCCATGTGCAGCAGCAGAAAGCAACAACTGCAATGAAACCAAACACCTGTAACTCCTATGCTTGCTCTGTCCTATATGGACACTGCTTCAGAACCTTCTGCAGCATAAATCTGGCTTTTGAAAGCTAGCATTGTGCTCATGCATGCTCACATTAAATACTCATTTTGATTTGTTTTACCTGAGTATAAAAAGCCACACTGAAGAAACACAAAGCATCAGAACAGGTCAAGATTCATCTTTTACCAGCCACTGCTTTCACCACACTCACTGAGCTGCCCAGGATTTGGTGCTTGCTGCTGCCATCCCTTTCAACAGTATCCTTCAGACCCAGCAATTTTCACCCAATCCTTTTCTCCTGCTCTCCTCATTAGATAGGGAGTGGCCTTCCAGATAAAAAACAGGTGATCTTGCCTGATTCTCAGTCACATGGGTAACCCAGGTGACTAATGACTGCTCATAATGAAGCCCTCAAAAGCCCACCAATATGAGGGATAGCTGAATACCAATGAAATAACATCCACAGGTCAGTGGTCTATCAAGACCACACATGACAGAGAGATGTGGAAGCTCCCTCCAGCTCTAACAAAACAATGTCAGAGGGGTGTACCCATTATATACCCATGGGGATATTTCAAGGGCCTGTTTGGATTTACTAGTAGAGCCTCAGCAGCTGTGCCTGGTTGGATGAGCACCAGTGCCATGCTTCCAGATCCAGGAGCACCGACAACCCTGGCTCAGGCTCCACAGCACCAACACTGCAATCCAGGCTCCAAACAGTAGCATCACTGCTGACAGGGAGTGAGGGAACTTCATGATAATTCTTCATTCTCTTACCACAAAATCAGAGAATGATTCTGGTTGGAAGACACCTTTAAAATCATTGTATCCAACCCAGCACCGCCAGCTCACCACTAACCCATGACTCTCAGCACCACATCTACCCAGCTTTTAAAGCCCTCCAGTAATCCTGGAGACCCCACCAATGCCCTGGGCAGCTTGAGACAGGCATTGGCAACCCTTTTGGGGAAGAAATTGTTCCTCACATTCAACCTAAACTTCCCCTGGTGCAACTTGAGGCTGTTTCCTTTTGTCCTATCACTTGCTGCATGGAAGAAGAGACCGACCCCAGCTGTCTCTGACCTCCTCTCATGGGGTTGTCAGGAGTGAGAAAGTCTCACGTGAGCCTCCTTTTCTCCAGGCTGAACAATCCCAGTTCCCTCAGCTGCTCCTCACAAGACTTGTGCTGTGGACCCTTCACCAGCTTTGTTGCCCTTCTTTTGGACAAGCACCATTTTGCAGTGCACATTAAACTTTTTACTGATCCAGGGATTTGAATGGGACTGGCATTTTCACCCCCTGGATGCATCATTGTTAGTCTCAGCTGGGCTATCCCCACATCTCAGACCAAAGGTCCTGGGTAGAGCAGCCTGCCACCCTTTCTAATGGGACCTCAGAGCAGTGACTGCATCTGAGATGTGATCAGTCACATCCTGAGTACTGTGGTTTGTGTTGCAAATATGGTACAGGTCCTACAGAGCTGGGGTTCTGTCTTGCTATCATAGCTTCTACGCCATAGAGCATGCTATCCAGCCAGCAGATACGGCCTCCTCCCTGGCAGATGGGGCCACATTGATGTCTGGGCTGTTTTCAGTAAAATCTGGCTCGTCAATGAGGTAAATGGCTTTGCAGCAGCTGCCAAACCACTTGTTTTGCTGTTTTTTGTATTACATCAACAGCATTCATCACCTCCACAAACTTTACAGAAACAACTCGATTTTCTTTTCCTGGACCTCATCTATTTTTTTTTTTCTCTCTGTCTCTCTTACATACTTTGCCTCGGGAATAAATTATTATGTGGAATCTTCATGAAGCTCTTTAGACATCATGGCAACAGCGATGCTATTAACAGTCTTAGCAATGGATGTGGCTAAACTTGAATTAGCTCCTACACAGAAAAACACACAGAAGTCTTATCTGAGAAGCTGCAGCACCTCTGGAAATAATGAACTGGTTCCACACAGCAGAAGTGGTTAAAAGTTTCTTGTTTTCCTAGGGGTGTTACTATTTAGGCCTTCCTGCCTAGAACATTTGGAAACCCTTGTTAGGAGCTGTCAGACAAACGAGGCTCCACAATGTCTGCTTGGAAACCCATCTACTACAGCAGTGGAGAAATGGCACACAGGGCCGAAACATAAAATCTACTTCAAAGGGAATAAATGAGTTTTCCACCACTGCCACTCTCAAAAACGGCATCAGCAAGCGCATGATGCACCACGATTTTCTTGAAAAAAATAAAGGAGCAAGCTGTGGCACCAGTTAACAGCTCTTAAGGAGCAGCACGGAGCATCTGTGCTAAGTTTGCGTCACGCTCTATCATGGCAACTGAGAAAGATGTCACTTCAAAGTCTGCAGTTTAAACAAGTATCAGTGAAAGGAGGTGTTGCAGACTGCAAGGGTTGGTAGAACACGATGGTAGGTCAGCCTACCTTAATAAGGCTCCTCATTCAGTGCAGCAAGCAGCTTTGGCCTCCTCACTGCACCATATCAGCCACAAAGACCCTTCTTAAAGGCCGACATCTCACTGTGATAGATCACTGAGCACTGAAGTGGTGATTTACACTGAATTGGATCATCAAACCACAGAGCTTTTACTAGGGCATCTGCTAAGTGTAAACACACACACCTCTGGATCCGATTTCAACCACAGGACCTGCAGTAGCTGTTGAAACCTACTGTTCATCTGACAAACCGAGGAGAGGGGAAATATCAGGTTGGAGGTTTATATATCACAGTGGGTCATCAGAACCACAAACAGAGCTTCTTCATCAACAGGAGACCCATTGTAATCAGTAAACGTGACTTGTATTTCACCCACTGGAAGGGCTGCCCCTTTGGCTTACCTCTGTTGCTCTCTATGGAAAGCAAAACACCAGTGTGCATAGTAAAACCTCACAGATGTTTGGTTGATTTTTTTTTTCTGGGTCAAGCATATAGCAAACGCGTTGCTTTTCTCTGAGCTCCTCAAACCCTGCTATGCAGGAGGCACCCACAAGGATGGTCATACTGGTGAGGTCCAAGTAGCTCAGTGCCTTGTCTCTGCATACAAGGCACAGGGACCACATAATGACAAGGAAACAGTGAACCTCCGGACATCAGCAGAGCAGCCTCCACTGGGGTGTTACTGCAGTGAAGGAAAGTTCTGCCTGGTGATAAGCGCAAGCTGTATAAACACACATGTACTTCGGTCATGCTCCTGTCAGCTCTATCAGCTCTCCTGTATGCCAAGCATTGTCCAAATGCTGTTTGAATGAGGACTGATTTCTTACAGGATATGGCTTCCACAAGTGAAGTAAGGTCCCTGGGTGAATGCAGAAAGCACTAAGGTCCACCCCACGTGTCTACAGCAACCAAGCAATCAGTTCTTTCCATACACTGCTCTGAGAAGTTTCTTCATTTAAAAGATTTTTCATAATGAAGTTGGACTCAGCTGAAGCAAAGCAATAGGACGTTTCATCTCTCAGCTCCTTTTCTGAGATCTCAGTTTAACACAATGGACTAAACCTAAGCAAAGAGCTTCTCACAAAACCCTACCATGACCATGACCATGACAATGCTTCCCAAACCACCAGCAACAGAGACACAGCTCAGGAGAGTGTCGCTGCATCCTATAGCACCCCCCCAATACAACGTTTCACGTCTCAGGTTGTCTGTCTTCAGCATCACACCCAATGAACTCTGCTTCACCCTCTGCTTTGGGCAACACTAGTTGGAACTCTTCTAAGCAGTATTTCTATCCAGAAGATGCCAAAAAGATCACAGAACTGGCATATGAACCCCAGCTAATTTCCTGGGTTTAGCTCCTTCATGGATTCAGATATCTGAGCTGGTTGCATCTACCTTACATTTTTTCAAGGTTGCTTTGGACCAAATATGTATTTTCAAAGGAATGAGAAAGAAATCAACCCTTTGGAGAGCAGCATAGATTTGTGAGACCTGTGAACAAGCCTTGGACTCCTATTCATCCTTCCTGTAGCAGGTCATCTCTGTAGTGAGGGACTGTTGACCTACATAATGTCCACAGAAGACTAATTATGAAGAAATTAAGAAAGTGAATTGCATATAACACGGATTCCATTTTAAAATAATTCTGTGGCAAAGCTAGCCATCAACATGACAGAAGAATTACTTTGCAAACAGGTGACATATGAGCCAGTATGTGGCCAAGAAGGCCACCAGCATCCTGGCTTGTGTCAGCACCAGTGTGGCCAGCAGCACTAGGGCAGGGATTGTCCCCCTGCACTGGGCACTGGTGAGGCCTCACCTCTAACCCTGGGTTCAGTTTTGGGCAACTCACTCGCAGAAGGACATTGAGGGGCTGGAGCATGTCCAGAGAAGGACAACGGAGCTGGGAAAATCTTGTCAGGAGCGGCTGAGGGACCTGGGGTTGTTCAGTCTGGAGAAAAGGATGTTTAGGGGAGACCTTCTGGCTCTTGACAACTCCCTTAACGGTTGGAGCCAGGTGGGGTTGGTCTCTCCTCCCAAAGAAAAAGTGACATGACAGGAGGAAACAGCCTCAACTTGCACCAGGGGAGGTTAAGGTTGGACATGAGGAAAAATTTCTGTCCTGAAAAGGTTCCCCAGTCCCAGATGGATTGGGAAATGGCTGAAGGACAGAGGTCAGAGAGTTGTGGTCAGTGAAGCAGAGTCTAGTGGGAGGCCTGTGGCCGGTGGCGTCCCCCACGTGTCAGTACTGGGTCCAACACTATTCAATATATTCATCAATGACCTGGATGAAGGTATAGAGTTTACCCTCAGCAAGCTTGCTGGTGAAACACAACTGGGCAGAGTGGCTGACATGCCAGAAGGTTGTGCTGCCATCCGGTGAGACCTGGACAGGTTGCAGAGATGGGCAGGGAGAAATTTGATCACACAGGATCCTGGGGAAGAAAAGGGAAATTCATTGTGGGTCCAGTGGGCACTGAGACCAACCCACTGCTACTTCTAAGCAAAATGGTAGTACTGGGTTGATAGATGGACTTGATGATCTTTGAGGTCTTTTCCAACCCTGATGATTCTAAGATTCTATAAGGATTCTATGATTCTATTAAAAAAAGAGTTGCAGCAGGGACTTCCATGCACACATGGGTTCCTGTTAACCTTACTGAGGCTGTTTGTGTATGTGAAGTCTCATTAACATTGGGGCAGGCTCCAGCATCTGGCCACAAGAAAATCAATTAGTTGCCTACCAAGTTATCTAGCAGAAAACAAAGGCAGACTTCCAGTGTTCAAACGAAATGGGTTTGTAAAAGAAATAGGCTACAAGCTCATGCATTTGGTGCCAAGTCTACTCTATGTTCACCAGGTTTGCTATCGGTTACAAGAAACAGAGGAAACGGAGGTTTGGCTTTCTAACAAAGAAACATCCTTTGGGACCTAAAGAAAGAAAAAACCCCCCACATTTCCTGCCTGTGAATTAAACTGAAAATATAGAGCAGGTCTTGACAAATCTGTATCCTTTCTCTAGGAAAAAAAAAATAGACACTGCTACACTTACTCTTCCTTGAAATATTACATCTTTCTGCATTCAATTTCCCCCAGTTTCTGGTTGTAGACAGGCCTGCTGAAATTACTGTAATTGAAAACAATATGAAAGGAAACACGGAAGAATTACATGGAAGTGGTCGTGTCAATCAAAAGCCCTTCAGCAGCTGTGAGGACCTCAGGGATGTTCGCAAGCCCCATGGAACGCCTGTGTGTTCGATGCTTTCAGACTGATTTTTTTCTTAACAATATCCAAGACAAAGAGCAACAGCAGCAAAGAAATGAGCGTAACCTCCTTCGACAGCCAGCGAAATTCAATGATTTCAGTTGTTCCTCTTCACTCCCAGCAGAATAGAAATTCAGCCCTGGAAGAATTAAAAGCCATGGCCAAAGTCTTGACTCCAGTCAAGTTGCTGACTTAATGGCCACGATTGAAACCAGCGCTTATTTCACTGCATGTCATTCTTCCCTATTGTCCAATTCCTCTCGTACGTATGGGCAGTAGGATTTTGGGTGAAACCAGAAAGGGCTTTTGTAAAAACAAGTGTGATTTTTGGCCCTGTCTGCAAACTTGCGATGCACCAGAAACGTAGCCATAGTGGCTATTTAAAAACTCTCAATTGCTAAGTGTATGCTGCATGAATCAGGATGGTTCACTCGGACACATCATCTTTTCCGAAGGAAATTTTGTCCATATACAGGTCATGGGCTTCACTCAGATGGCCTGGACAGTGCCCTGGACAACAGAGCTGTCCCCACAGCACATGTCCACGCTGCATGCCCAGCACTGCCCAGCCACACAACATCTGCCACCCACGTGCTTGCACAGACGGCCCACGCATGCTGAGCAAACCCGGGGCACTCAGGATGCAGCAGCTCTGGGTGCCAACTCCTGTATGTGGGAAGGTCCATCTGGGCAGCACATGGGTCAGCTCATGTCACAGCACCCTGAAGCCAGCTCCAAGCCTGAACAACTGCTGCACGAGGTTTCTGTGGCTGTGCACATCTCTCTGCCTGGAGGAGGTCAGGGAAATGTTGCAAAACTGCCTCTGTTTATAAAGAAAAAATAGCAGAAGAGCATGTTCTTCATATTTCCTCTTGAAAATCCACCACTGGCCGTTGCTGGCAAAGAGACACTAGATGGGAAAGACTTTTGCCAAACTTGGCAGCTTTCTACCTTCCTGATACCAATGCGGGATTCGACTTCTTTCTGCCTTGTGTTTTGATTAATGACTGATATTCTTCCAAGTGAATTGAAGGAATTAGATTAGGTTTGAAGCTCTGTCTCTGTGAGGTTATCTTTGTGTGTTTCACATAGAAAATATTAACCAAAACCTATTTTATATTCCACGGAAAACAGTTTCTAAGCAGAATTATACAAGCAACCTTCAGTGAAGTTTTGCTTAATCATCCATAAGCCTGAAGCAATAAAAGTAAGTCAGATCCCGGCTAGCTGGGCAAGCGTTGGCAGGAGTATGCCCAACACTGAGCAGAAGCGCACCCAAGCAGGAATTCCTATGGGACTGATTAAAAACCACAGAGACTGAAGCAGAAGAATTAGTAAAAAACCAAAGAAAGCCAAAGCCAGTGGTCAGCAGCTCTCTGCCAAGAAGCAAAGACATGCTCCTGGTGTTTGCACTGCCTGGAAAGGTAGGACTAGGGGTTATGGGCAAGGAAACAAACTGCAGCCTACCGGAGGGGAATCTGCACCAGCAGTCCCAGTCTCACTGTTGTGGGGAAGATAATAGACCTGAGGTAATGAGCACAAGTTCCAAAATCAACAGTAATGACCTAGCAAGCACACTCTCAACACAGTCCCATGTTTAAATCGGAATTGGTTCCATCACTCTTCAGCAATTACAGTTCTTCTACTTCAAAACAACCATTTGGCTGCCTGGTGGCAACCACTAGTCACACAGCAGTGTACGTGGGAAGATATTCACAGACAACATGGAAAAGGGGATGAACAGTAACTCTCAAAGTCTAGCAATTACATTACCCGAATTAGTAAAGAGAAGAGGAGATCGTGAAGAACTGCAGGAGAAACTACAGAGACAATCTGGGTGACAGATCAGCTCTGATGTAAAGTGATATAAGTAGAAAAAATGGCCCGAATCTCACAGAGACAATGATGGAGACCATCCTGCCTATTTTGATCCAAAAGTGAGATTTTAGGGTTAGGTAGGAGATCTAACAAACACATCAGCTCAGTGTAGAGTCATCAGAAATCCAGAAACTGTTTAGCATTCTTAAAAAAGCAAACAGAAAACACCATCATGCTGCAGCCCAAACCCACATTTTCTCCAGAGCTTGGGGAATTCTTGCAGTTCTGGTCCTTCTCACTTATCCTCAACTAGACTGATTGATACTGGAAAAAGTTCAAGGAGGGACAACAGTGATGGCCAATGGTCTGAGAAGACAGTTCCCTCCACACAAAGAATGACTGCATAGATCACGACTTTCTTGTCTCAAAAAGATGATGTTGGAGAGCAACAGGTACTTGTAAAATCATGAGTGGCAAGGAGATGCTGAACAGAAGCGGGCTCCTACTTGCTTCTTCCAGCACCAGACCTGGGGGTCATCAAATGATGCTTGCAGGTGGCAGCTTCAAGAACATACATGTCTGTTACTCTTCTCTCCACCACATAAGTACTCATTTCATCAGAGAAGGCAATCCAGCTGGTTCAGCACAATTCAGAGAATCACAGGGATTGGAAGGAACCTTTGGAGATCATCTTGTCCAACTCCCTGCTCCCGCAGGGTCTCCCAGAGCTAGTTGCCCGGGATCGCATTGGCCAAGTGCTTTTGGAATCTCTCAGAGAAGACTCTGCAACCTCTCTGGGCAGCCTGGGCCAGGCTCTGCCAGCTTCAAAGCAAAGGAGTTTCTCTTCCTGTTCAGATGGAACCTCCTGGGTTCCAGTTGGTGCCTGTTGCCCCTTGTCCTGTTCCTGGGCACGACTGAGCAGAGTTTGGCCTCATCCTCTTGACCCATGACCTTCAGATATTGATTAGCATTGGTAAGATCCCCTCTCAGTCTTCTCCAGCTGAATAGCCCCAGGACTCTCAGCCTTTCCTCATCACAGAGATGCTTCAGGCCCCCCAGCATCTTTGTAGCTCTCAACAAATGCACCCTTGATTATCCACTTGCTCCTAAAATATTTAGAAATGGAATCCAAGAGGAAGTGCTTTTCTTGGGACTGATGTGAGGCTGAGCAGTCAACCAGACTGTCTAGGCTGCTGTTACTCCACTACTGGCTGCCCCACCTTCCCAAACATAAGGAGGTCCGTGCTCATGTGAACAACATTACTCTGTCAGGGAGGCAGCTTTTAAATGTATCCAGCTCTCGTGTTGTTAACAGGGGTAACTCTCTGCTGCAGGGAAAGTGACAGGAAACCAGAAAGTGAGAAGTATAAGCTGTTGGAACTTCACATTTTTACATATATAGTCTGAAGGAGTTTATGGGTTATACATTTTTAGCCCCGAGTGGTAAACTAGTTGCTTGTGAAGCAGTTTCACTGTTGACTTTTAGCCCATTCCCTGACCCACTTTCTGCTCCACTCCCTCTAGAGAAGCCAGCCTACTGTATTATCAGCAGCTCCAATTTTTACCTTAGTGAAAGCATATACCACTGGAAATGCACACTTCCTCAACTGGGAAATGACGGCGGAGCCCACCGGGACAGGAGACTTCTGAGGGAACCTCACTGTGGGGGATTTGACTGGATGCTTCTTTTAAGTGAGCTTTTTACCACCTTGCAAGAAACCCTCAAAGCTCAGGGATCCGTGAGAAAGCAGACTTGCACGCATTCGGCTTGCGTATTTGCATTTGCTTTCGCGCTCCTGTTTTCCCTCCAGCATGAAGGAGTCACAGCTCCTAAGAGCAGCCCACACAGATCACACCCTGCATCATGGGAGAACAGCTTAAACAAAGACAAGCACTGTCGGACTGGGGTCTCATGAGCTCTGTGTTAGAAGCCTGTCACCCATTTGGTTTTGGGCTGCCCTGGAGACGTGCATCGAGATGCGTGTTCTGCAGCTGATAACCAATTTTGATTAATGTTAACTAAGGCCATTAACATAGTGGAAAACGTGTAACATTTGCTGTCTTCATAGAAAAAGAAAACATTTGCATTCCAAGATCTGACTGTAGACCAGACAGCAAGAATATCGGTGTATTATTTACCCGCTGAAGTTTCTGTGCCTGTTCCTTACGGAGCTATTTGATAAATGTAGGTGCTTTATTAATAACGATGCAAGCAGCCCTCGTGTTCATCTTGGGAAAAGAGTTATTCAGATACATGGAGATTAATTTCTGCATAATTATATACAGGGGACAGATGCCAAGGACTTAGAAGGATATTGCTGTGCATAAGCCAACAAAGATGAGGGGAAATTTGAGACAAGTCTCGAGGGAATCTGATGATGCAAAAGACGCACCATTAATGAGCCGCTTAACTGGAAGTACCTCAACAGGAAAGACTTATGTCAAGGACTGCGCGAGACATTTCACCCAGTGATTCATATGACTGCTCCAAGCAGTATGGTCCTCTGCACCAGTAAGCTCACTTGCGCTCTGCACGTTAATCCTGCTCCAGCTTGTCCAACCACTCAGCTACTTCCAGTAACTGTTAGTTTGGTAAGACTTCAGCTAATGGTTTGAGGTTCTTTTTCATTTTCACAGAAAGAAGAAGGGAGATATTTTTTTTTTCCCCTTCTCATTACAAATATCCAGCTCAGTTCCTTTTTCTTACCTATCCTTATGAATCATCTTGATTTGGGGTAGGAAAGGATTTCCACTCCAGTATTGAGGAATTTAATTAGGCGAGACATTTAGGTGAGGCATTTAGATTGGTAATATCTATTGCCCAACTAAAATCCGAGTTGTATAGTCTGGAGAAGAGGCATTTCCTACCATCTCCTCCAGTCTTTGCTAGGACCTAAAATAGTACACCCAAAAGTTTAATTTGCTGTGGTAATAAAAATTAGGGCTGGCTAGTTTGATTTCTGTTAGAGGCCATGTGGTGGACATACTTAAGAGCAGTGCTCTGTATTTATCAGGAAGAAAAAAAAAAAGAAAAAAAAAAAGAGGAAAAATAAGTAATAGTTGAAAACAAAATCACACAGATGAAAACATAGCTCAAGATCTATGAGCACAGCTTTAGTTACTTTCCCCCCCTCCCCTCTCTCGCCACCCTATCCTTTAGATTATTATAGACTTTATAGAGTTTAGATTCCTGTAGATTCCTCTCTGGTCTAGGATAAAAATGCATCAATTTATAAAGTTGCTGCAACAAATGCTAAAGTAATTCAATTTATTTTGCTCCAAGTTTGTAGTTTGTCATTAATACTTCTGCCTTTTGTATTCAGTTTGCTTAAGAAACAGCACATGACACTTTTCCTTTATTTCTTGCTTCACCATTCCCCAAAGCAAGGGAATTTCTAACTCCTCTGCTCTTGACATAGAAGACAAAAGCAGCAGGGTTAAGCATTAGGATTGGAGTTGAATCCTTTTCTTTCAACAGTGACTGAATAATTGTTTGTTTTTTGAAAAAGAAAAAAAAAAAAGAGAGAAGGGGAAGGTTTCAATGGCCTCTATTCTACCACTGATTGATATTTAAGATTTCAGAAGTCTTGAGAACTTGGAGGTTTGTACAATTTAGGATCTCAAGTCAGATTCAGCAGCTCTGCTTGAGTCCTGAATTTGCTTAGCCAGCATCTCAAGGATTTTTGCTGCCTGTAAAACACCTCCTCCCAGCCCAGTCACTTCCTTCATCAACATAGGCCACAAGATCAAAGTACAAGGAACAAATGGAACAATTTTGTTACCACTTCCAGGTAAACCTAATTCACAGGAAAGCCTCAAAAAAGCCATGAAGAGCTGTACGCTTGGTTTCTGCCCCAGGCACATGTCAGGAGATGCCAGGATATTGTCCCATGTGCTCAATTGCACAGAGCAAGAAGGGGCTGAGATGAGCTATGTAGCAACCACAGCACCTTTCTGCCAACCCTCGTGTCAGATTTCAAGATATAAGCCAAACTTCGATACTTGGGTGTTTGCACTTCTCAGTTCTTCTAATCTCTAGCCACTGGTGACAGAATGAAAGTCAGGATGGAGGAACAAAAGATCAAAAGATCTTTAATCTACCTAATCCCAGTTTTTTGCTCAGGGTGAGTCACCTGAGCTGACAGGTCTCAAGTCAGTCCCAGTAATGCAGTTCCTGCAGCTAGTTCAGATATGGACATGTTAGGGAAAGGTGGAAGAAGATTTAGTGTATCTTTAGGATCTGCTATTCCAGAAAGGAAACATGTTGCAGGTGAGGCTGTGGCTACAGGTGTGGCTGTGGCTACAGGTGTACTAGACATGCAGGGCCTGGATTATGAGGAAACTGGATAAAATTGAAAGAAAATGGAAAAAACCCCTACATACTTAGAAGAATCACTAGATGATGAGAAGGCAGAGTGTATACGAAAAGCACTGGAGGTTGCTTTTCTACAATACACGGTCAGGGCATTTGCTCCTGCCCTCACCTCAGTTGTCACTCTAGTTAACTCCTTCTGCCAAAAACATGCAAAAGCCAAACCCAAACCAAATGATTCATGTGAACACTGTGGTAGACAATATTCCTGGACCATTAAACAAGGATAAGGGGAACAGCCATCAATTATACACCTCAAATCTAAGTCTAAAATCAGTAGACAACCCCTCACGTTGTTCAGGTTTATACAAGGCTTGCCAGGGATAGTGCATCTCTTTGCTATGACTGAGCCCTTTTATATATACACATTCCTCTTTACTCTGCCATAAAAAACTCCTCTATTATTACAGCACAACCTTTCTGTCAAGGATTTGTGAATAATGTTTCTATTATACAGTGCTTGGTCTGTGAAGAATTAAGGGGGAGACACTTTATAGCTGCCTGATATTTTACTGACAACGTACTTTGGACAAAATAAGTATTCAGAAAGAGGTGCTTTTCTTAACAGGCTTGTTATGGGTTTTGATACATTTTCACAGTCCTCAGGAAATATTACTCTGCATCAGACACACATCCACAACAGGATTGTAGTCCTCTGCATGGAAAAAAGTCACTTTGCTTGGCTGTATTACTTGGAGGGGTTTGTTTTCAGCTATCATCTAAGCACCATTAACAACAAACATTTGTAATACGCTTTCCAGGACACAACATTTCAGCAAAATCTTTATTCTATAAAGGTCTGCTTTCATTCCTGAGCGATACAGGGGATTTTTCAGCACCTTGTACTTGTGGTTTCCTACAGGACATGAGGCCAAAATCCATATGAATTCAATTACCCCCCAACACTTAGTTCCAGTAGCGCATTGGTTATGATGTCATTGCTATTATGGAAGGGAAATGTGGAACCAAACACACCACTTATGACCGCGTCTCTACAAGAGAATACTGACTGAGGTTCGATACGATGTTACTGACAGCAAGGTCATTCCTGTCAACAGTTAAGTCCCATCAGAAGGTGTCATATTGAATAGCAAAGTGAGAAAAACCTCCCACTAAACCAAAATCTGTTCACCTTTCTAATCCGTTTGACTGCACAGCAAACAGTAAGAGAACAGTTAAGCACATATTAATCGATGGCGTATTAGGTCCTACAGTTTGCAGAGTCAATAGTATATTCGCCATGTTTACACATAACGTGTGAACCCTGTGATATTTCAGCCCTCCAGGCACACTGGTGCCACTGGTAGATTCTAGAGCTCTTCTTTTTGATGTTTAAAACGCAGATGGAACAAAAGTTAGATGGAGAGAATAAACCACTATGTCATACGTAACGTTTAGAACAGGACTGTTTGTCTGTTCCTAGTATTTGCAATACTTCATTTTATCAACAACAAACATGCTGACACATTAAGCAGACACACACACAAAAAACCCCATTGGAGAATCAGCCCAAAACCATAGAAAACTGTAAAAGATTTGATTAAATAAGAAATTTCTCACTCAAAGAAATTACTTGTGTGTACTATAGTTACATCATGACATATACTACAAACTGGGTTATTTTCCCCATACGGCTCTTGTTCATTGTTGACTCACCTTTTCCACCCCTTCTACATTTATGTCACATTTACGATTGGCTCATTATCATGAGATAACCAATCTTTTATCTATTTGGTCGTCTCTCTGTACAGAGGGATCTTGTCGTAACTTGTGATTATCGGCAAACGGAAATTTTTCGCAATTGAATATGAAAAGCTACTCCAAAGGCCTTTTTGAAAAGAAGGTCATTCTGCTCAATTTAAGACCACAAGCTGCACAGTGACAGGCATGAGGTCACTATACGCTACATATATGCTCCATACATGAAAATAAAAGAAAAGAAACATAACCCAAAGTTAACTTCTTCAGATGCCTTAGGCTTTTTCCCATGGTAGATCCTACTTGGCATCCTCTCAAAACTATCCTCAGCTTCCAGCCAACAGTGGTGGTGCACTGGAAAAAGAGTATTTCAGCACCCTTCTCCACCCCCAGGAGCAGGGAAAAAAATTAAGAAATCGGGTATTTCAAAGCAAAACCGAACAAAGCATGTGCATTTCACGAGCTCCCTCTACTGTACCTTTCTGAAAATACCACTATGGTTCAAGCAGAGCTTTTGAAGAAACACAGCAAGATCGCATAAACTCATTCCTCTTTCACCAGCCTTTTAAAGAAAAGGGCTTTACAGAAAATAAGACCATTTTTAAAAGCAAACTGAAATTATTTGCCATGAGAAAGAACTCCAGAGCAACCCCCAAGTACCACTGTCATTATATCAAGTGTAAGTCCTTACCTAGAAGTAGGTTTACCAACATTGTTCACCAAAAACAGTGAATTAGCATCAAGGAGAGGTCAGTTCCTTCGTGGGACCTGCTACCAAACTGCCATGTGACTCTGCAACTCCACACACATTTTGACTCTTTAACCTCTCCTCAAAAGTAAATGGAGTGCTACTGACAGCACTTGTCCATCACTTGGTCAGTGTAGTGATTATATCCAGCCTTTTGCACACCAGCAACCTCTGGTGTTTTCCAGCCACCGTTTCCCAGGTCTCAGGGCTTTGTTGCTACAGTATATGAACAAGAACACTTGTTCTCAAAGAACCACTGAACGAAACCAGCTGGGATGATGGGATACCTAGTCCCAAAACTAACTCCACATTTGAAGGGAAGCTGATCTTCGCTCAGCAGCAATCTAAAATACCAGGCTAGTCTGGACTGCTAGTCGCTATTCCTGAAAAGTCAAATATGAAGCTGAGCTGTACAAATCACTGTTGGGTGGGTTCTAGATAGGTCTATGCATTGGTCCTTCCTGGATCTGAGGGGACAGATTCACAAAGTGGAAGGTTCACTATTGCCAGTTAAGAGAACCTCACCCTAGGTTAAGTTTTGCACAGCAGGAATTTAATTCTGAATCCCTATTACTTTCCACTTCTCTAACCCATTTTTCCTTGGCCTTTAGAAGTCACCTTGTGGGCTTACGTAACCCAGTGATACATTTATCCTGCCCTAATTTCTCCTGTAACCTTCAAACTTCTTTTCCTGAGGGGAAGGAGGAGTTTGTTCTGAGCAAATCCACATAAGAATTAGGTGTGAAACTTGAAGCCCTGGATTTGCTCAGGTCTCGTTTAAGTACTGGAAAGCTGCTATGAGGTCTTCCTGGAGCCTCCTCTTCTCCAGGCTGAACAACCTCAGGACTCACTAGTCTTCATAGATGTGCTAGTGTTATGTCCAGACTCAAAAAGTAGCCTTACCAGGTACAAATTTGGATAGAAGCCTCAACACAGTCCAAATCATGGTGAATATCCCACTGGTTTGGAGAAGAATTTTATTCTATTCCTCCTGCTTAATTTTTTTCTCAGGTTTTACTAGGTGACTTTAAGTTTTATTGAAGTTGTCAACATTCCACACAACAGAAACGTATAATTAACAAGTGCTAGAGCAAGAAAGGCTCCTAAGGGGTAGCATTGTCCCAAGAAGGAACAACCAAAGGCCTGGAAAAGCATCATTCCTTCATGTTAACAAAATTGCTTACGTGTGTTTTATGGAGGTGACACTTGAGACCATGAGTCTACACGTGATTTTCCCAACTATGTGATTCCACCAAGAAATTTAACAGTTATACCCAAATCACCGTCAATCCAATTCTCATCGCAGAATTTATTTTTTGTTGAAGACTAATAAACTGCTTAGGTTATCCTGACATCCAGGTCTGACCCAACAAAAGCCCCAAGATTCCCAGAACACAGGACACAATTACAGTAGAACGCAGCAGCTGTTGCTCATAATACTTTGCTCAGTGTTGTGGGTTAACTGAAATTTCCAAGGCATGTCCTCTGGGAGCCCTGCCTGTTCTGACCTTGCTAACTCCAGTTTAAATTCCTTGGACCAGTTGCTGGGTTTGAGTGCTGCTGGACTTCACTCCTGGCCCCGATGTATAGGCTCCAGGCTTCTCCTCCCACACTGGGAGTTTTGTGTTTGCTTTTGAGAGCCAGAAGTCGTCAGCATACCGGCTTGCCTACACAACAGGCAAATGTCTGGACACCTACATCATTTGGGCTGTAATAAAGAAATCAGAGAGGTGACAGTGAGCATTTCTAGTGATGGCACCAAAGAAGGCCACGTCAACTCCATCAAACTCATGATCTCTTCTGTAGGGGGATATTACACATAACAAGCAATTCCACAGAGTGCGTGTTTTCACACAATACAGTATGAGTCCGCAGAACAACACAAGCACTTAGAGAACAGATGGAGAGAGTTGGGGTTCTTCAGCCTGAGAAGAAAAGGCTTCAGATAGACCTCATAGCAGCCATTCAGTACTTAAAGGAGACCTACAGGAAAGCTAGGGAGGGACTTTTTACAAGGGCTTGTAGTGATAGGACGGTGGGTGATGGCTTCAAACTGGAAGAGGGTTAAATGAGATGTAAGAAAGAAGTTCCTCACTGTGAGGGTGGTGAGACACAGGCACAGGTTGCCCAGGGAGTCTGTGGATGTCTCACCCCTGCAAGTGTTTCACCACAATAAGTCTCAGGACAAAAAGATGTAACATGCAGCCTTTGGGACCTTTTGGTCAATTCCAGCTTTTCCAAACTGTAACTTTCCATACATAAACATGATTCATCATGGCAGAGGTAGAAGACTCTGCAGATAATGTGAATTTTACAAGCTGACTCACCCCTGAGTATGCAGGAACAGCGGCAAATGCAATTGGTGCCGCAGGTTAGATGCGTCACTCCAGAGACTCCTGTCCATCCAGCCATGAGCTTTAGGATAGTGACGTCTGATATTATTTCAATGCTTTATCATTATCGCTGTGCATACTGGGGAGCAAAAGGGTTTATACCCAAGTTAGCTCTCTAAGAAGCAAGGCCAGGTATCTTCTAGACACAACTGTGCTTCTCTGGAGTCCAACCATCCACTTCTCCTCGATGTACTCTGCCAGCACCAGGCCCCATGGCAGCCCAGTCTGGCTCCATCGGTGGCTTTTAACACCTGAGGGCTCATGGCTCTGCCAGGGACACGGGAAGAGGGGTAAAAAGCTTTCCTGCCCAAGATGTGGCTGCCCTGGATCTGTTCAGCAGCTGGGTCCTCCTCTGTGGAGGCTGAGTTGGGGCAAAGGGACACCAGAGATGTGAAGATTTTTTTAAGGCTCTGCTGATGCTAGGGCTGCCAACTAGCTTTGTGAGGAGCACACTTAGGAAAAAGTATTTTGATTCTCAAAATATGCTGGCTTTGGCACCAAAACAATCCCCAAAAGCATGTTCTTTGTCAGTAAAACTCCCGATACCCACTCAGTTACTCAGTATCAGTGCCTTTGCTCAGCTGCTTCATGGAAAATGAGAGGTGAGATTAAGCAAAAGAGAGGAAAAGAGACATCAGAAAGGGAAAGGAAAGAAGCAGAAGGGCCTTTTTTTTTTTTCAGAAAGTAGCCCTTCATAGAATCACAGAATGGTTTGGATTGGAAGGGACCTTTCAAGCTCATCTAGTCTAACCCCTTTGAAGGGAGCGGGGGCAGCTTCAACTAGAGCAGGTTGCTCAGAGCCCCAGCCAACCTCACCTGGAATGGTTCTAGGGATGAGGCATCAACCATCTTCATGATCCCCCACAAACCTGTTAGTGCAAACTATTTTACCTGCTCTGGCACCAGAAATGAGTTAGTTAAATCTCTTCAGAGGGAGATGGGGGAGCTTTGCTGAAGCCTCTAGTCATTTTTCCAAACTCTTTTCTACTACCCACCTTTGCATTGCTATGGGTATATCCCAAGCGAATTCTTCCTCTTTGGGTTTTTGCTAGTTCTTACAGACCTACATGGCAGGACTCTGCATGTTTTGCTCCCAGTTCCTTAAATTTTCATTCTGTAGCAGATTTATTCTAGTTCCCTCACACATGACATGGAAACAAGCTGTCAGTCAGTCACACCAGTTCCACAGCCTTTGGGGCACTCAGATATAAGCCATTCTGCAAGAATCTTAATTAGACCTGGTTTCAACAAATCTGGCACAAAATACACTCTTTTTGGCCAGAATAAATGTATTCAGTAACATTCCTACAATCCATTTACACCTTGCTAAACCCTTTCTTTCCCCATCACTGAAATCATTGTACTTTATAAATGATCAATTCCATCTAAAAGACAGCAGATTTACTCAGTTTCTGTTTTAATAACTTCACAGAGGAACTGATAGAGTGACTGTATTCTGGGAAGAAAATGCAGTTCTGGCTTGAGCATCTTAGAACCTCCAAAATGTATTTTCAGTGCTAATTCACTAGTCGGTTTCTATAATTTTTACCTGTTATTCATTTTGTAAGCAGTGTACACTATAACAGAATCCCTCAATTTCTTGTCAAATTAGCTGCAATTTCAAAATAATCAAATCGTTCATTATATCCACTAGGACCGAAACTGAGATGAGCCAGAGAAATAACCACTGATGAAACACAGTTAGACCACTGAATGAATATCTTTGATGATTTGCTACGCAACTCCTTCAAATTCTGCCTCATCCATTCCTTTCAGAGGAAACCAATATGCTGCTAACCTGCGTATCTGGTGACGAAAGATTAATTCAGGACAGTTATCATAAAACCAGGTAGGAAAAAAGTTCAGACACCTTTTTGCACCAGATATGCAAGAACACGATGAGTAAAACTAAACCCATGTTTTAAAGCCACAACAGAGGTCCTAGAAAGACGGTGGTGGTGATGGGGAAATGAAATTTATCTTCTCCCTCATCCTGAAGATTTAGGATGATTTCCAAATTGTAAACCAGCTGCATTATAGTGCCTGGAGTTAACTCTTTTAAATGACTTTTGAAACAATCCGGTGCAGCACCTTTGTGATCAAGCCACATAAAGGGTTTGTTATTGCCAGGTAAATGGGCATAAAGGGGTGTGAGCCTGGGATTCAGGAACATTATTGCACCTTCAAGCTGTGAATTTAATTTGAACTGTAGGAGAAGGACCCTACCACTCTGGGAACCTGTAATCACCCTCGGGAGGCCTAAAACATTGCACTTGATCAAGGGCTGATGGCATTTACAACACTGATAAGGAGCTGCTGTTATCAGCGAGTAGTTGTCACGTTTTGCCCAAGATCAAAACTTATTCTCGCTTGCCCTGTGAAGAAGGTGCCCCTGTCCCAATGAGTAAGCCTGACGCTATTTTCCCAGCGCTATGAACAGTGGCTGCTGTCATGCGAGAGGAGCTTTAGAGGAACTCCACCCAGCTCAGATCCAAGATCTGAAGGGCAGAGTGGACCATGGCTCACCAAGGCTGGCTGCCACACCACTTCACTCACCGACATCAGAGCCCGACTCCCATTTGAACAATGCCATTTGCTTTTCTCGATGGTCTAGTCTCTAATACCACATGATATGTACTTTCCTAAGACTTTAATTAAGTGCTGCAAATGATTTCACAGCCCCACTACTGAAAGCTAATTTTATTGATTGAAGTTTTGACCCCAGCAGAACAGATTTCCTATTTGCTTCACATGACTTACTTCTCACAGAATGCCCTTGATTGATGCTAATTACACTGTCTTAAATCTTTCACTGACTGCATCTGGTCATATCTTTACAATATCCAGCCTCGGACTCATTGTTAAGCCAAGCAGCCCATATTTGCCTGTCCACCTTTTTAAATTCAGTTTTTTCTTAACTCCTCCAAAACTTCTCCAGCATGATAGAATTTAACAGAAAACAGTTCTAACAATTTAAAGTCCTTTTAAATTTGCAGGCAACTTCGTAACCCTAAGAGATAGAGGCTAAATTGGTCACTTGTTTAAAATATTTTCTCCAAATAATACCAATGTCTTTCTCCAAAATATCTGTTTATTGATAAAATTTTCCATGTAAAAAAATGATTGGGTGGATTTAAAGTATATGACCAGGTTATATAAACAGGGAAAAACTAAAAATATCTAGCCAGACTAGCTAATAACACCACCATGGCCAAGAGGCAAGAACAGGTCAGATTATACGGTAAACATTTACATTGTAACCAGAATTCTGTTTGTATAGCTCCCAGTTCTACATATAACCTTTTAAATTCCCATATTAAGTGTAAGAAATGCCCTTAGGTAAGAAAATACAGGGTAATTCATTTGCAGCAGAGAGGCCATTTGGAAGACCTGGGGCTGGTCACTGATTCCTTTAAGTAAACAGCAAGCTCCTCCGAATAAACATCGAAACATTATCAAGATCTTGAAAAAAAAAAAAAAAAAGGAAGATTTTAGAGATAAAGCCTACTTAGCTTTACAGAGGCCTGGTGTTTCCAAAACAAATGTCTAATTTCAAATGAACTTCAAACCCAAAGCATTTTGATTTGGGTAGGTAGGCTATGTATGATGTCAGAGTCTTGCTCTTTGCTGCGGTGAGAGGACTAAGCAAGTAGTTGGCAGCATACCGCGGGATGCTCTGTTCAGTAAGGAAAAGTCAGTGACAGGAAAACATGAGCAACTCCTTCCTGAAAAGCGTGGGTTTTCAACACAGGGCAGTGCGAGGCCTCCTTGCATATCGTTGCTCCCCTTTGCAAGAGGCAGCTTGGCTGCGCAGCAGAGCCCCGCTGCTCGAGGTCCTCCTGGGCAGGCAGCACATGCCGGAGTCGGACAAGCAGACAGATGGTTGCCCTTAACATGGAAATAAAACCCTGAGCTCAGCACCCAGGTCTTGCAACTGCCAAGCGCTCCCAGCTTTTCTTGCGAAAGGTCATCGCAGAACTCGATGCTCGAGTCTGTTTTCCTTCTCTGTGGACATCATTGCCACCTAGTGTGATGCTGTTGCGACTGCACTATTTGAGGTCCAGAAAAAAAGGGTAGGAAGATGTTTTCTGGTTTCACTAACCCAACATAGAAGAAGAGAACTTTTAACTAGGTGAATGAGTTACCGTACTTCTCACTGGCTACATTCAGCTTCCAATTCAAAAAGTGAAGTTCATCCCTTTAGCACTAGGTTCTTCCTTTTTTTTTTTTCCTTCAGTTTATGCTAGCTAAGTAAAAAAATTAAAAGGAGAAATCCACAAAAGAAAAAAAAAGAAAACAAAAAAAAGGCTGCATGTATTTACAAAGGTGCAGTGGCTCACTTAGAATGGAAAAGGTAAAAAGAAAATATAGATCCTTTAAAGGCTATTAATGCTATAGGAAAAAATTCTAATATAACTCAATGCTTTGAGTTGGAAGAGAGCTTAAAGATCACCTAGTTCCAGCCCCACCTGCCATGAGCAGGGACACTTCCTACTAGACCAGGTTGCTCCAAGCCTCATCCAACCTGGTCTTGAACACATCCAGGGATGGAGCTTCCACAACACCAGTGTCTCACCACCCTCACAGGGAAGAATTTCTTAATTTCTAATCTAAATCTCCCCTCTTACAATTTGAAGCCATTATCACTTGTGCTGTCACTACAAGCTCTTGTAAAAAGCCCCTCCACAGCTTTCTTGAAGGCCTGCAAAGATTCTTTTAAAACTTGGGAAGCTGGGATACACTGTGTTGAAGGCAGCCAAAGGATCATAGAAGGGATTGATCTAAATATTTTCTACCCCAACTGACATATTGTGATAGTTTCAACGTGCAAACCTGAAGAAGTGGAGTCACAGGCGTAGCATTACGTACAATGTGCGACATACCCCCTTCTTTCAGCACGTAACGTAGCAGAGAGATTTCCTCCATTGCTACGTTCAAAGGCTTACTCCTCCTGGAAAGTAAGAAATATAATTCATTAGGAAACCCTGTAGAGATTGGCATTTTCTACAGAAGTAAGAGGGCAAAACTGCTTGAAGCTACTGTGTATGCTTGTGGCAATTTCTGCAAGGGTCTGAGTAGGATGAGTTTTACACTCCCATCTCCCTCCTGGTGGATGAGACTGGGGAGTCAAGAGTTAAGTATGCGCAAGCAACTCACGTACATCTGAGCGTACAGCTGCAGATCTCATCAAGCTTCTGTGGATGCCTGTGTCAGCCCCAAGTGGGCTGCTCTGACACATCGTGGAGATACTTGTTTGCATCATTTTTATTTTTTTTAATATGCTGACTTCGCAGAAGAAAATGTTGCTTGATTTATTTGTACGTCGTTGTTATGTTTCAAAAAAGTGACCCTTCAGCTTTCTAGTAAATATGAGAAACTTGTTAAACTTATGGTAGGGAAGAGGAAATGAGTGGAACCGCCCGAGAAAACAAGAGCAGGACGCTGTTTGTTTTTAATAAACCCACTCCTTTGACCATCTGACCACTCCTTTTATGGAGAAAAATCAGTTTTTTCCCATGACTGCTTTTGTGACTGTTCAAAAATAGGCTGCAGTTTTCTCTTGTAAGTTGCTTATAAATGTCTATTCCAGAATGCAAATCTTTGCAAAAAAATATAAATAAACCCTCCCCGAAAACCAAATTGCAATTACTGCTACATTTTTGGCTTTTCTCTTACCATAGTTGTGCTGATGTTCATCTGACTATTAAAAAATAAACACAAGTTTTCTAAATATAAATCCAACAACGGAAACCCTGGGGGTTGCACAGACCTCCTCTGGGTTTTAAGAGGACTTGAGGCTCTCGCCTGTTTTCTTTCTGTCCTGTGGTGACATCTTCTGGGCCCTACTCAGACTGCACAAAAAGTCCATCCAGCTACATTGGTGGAGGACAGCTTAGAAACCCTCCAGTTTCTGGCCATTAAGAGACTTCTAAGCTGGACTAAACAAATCTCACTCTTCTGTTTTCCCATGAGGATTGTTCTCCTTAGAGCTCTCTTGGCTGGCCAAACCCCTGCCCAACAAACTTCCACCCTGTTCCCAAGAATGGACTCTTTATAAAGTTTTCTACCACTATTAAGCTGTACCAAAAGACGACTCAGAATTAGGATGAAGAGTGTAAGTCACCCCTCAGCTACCCCATACAATGCATCTTGAACCTTGCTGCTTTGTCCAAAGGCTACCTCAACTTCCAAAACTGGTTGTATCCCTAAATATAGCCTTTTATTATTTTTTTTTCAGGCAGAACAGGAACATCCTGGCTATGGATTTTCATTGCAGAGCTGTAAATAGGGGCACCTAAGACAACTACTCCAGGTGTTGGTCTGCACTCCTCTTTCAGGAGGCATGAAGGTCTTCTACTCTTGCTGCCTTCACAGCATATTTGCGAGGTGGTCTCACACATGCCCTGAAACAGCCACCCGATGGGATCCTAAGCTGCCTCTGGGCTCAGACTCCGGGCATGCGCCCCAAGAGAACTCTTGCCTTCCATGCAGTGGTACCTATAAAATCTTGCCAAAACCCAAGGATGTTGCTTACTGAGGCTACCAGCTTCCAGAGTCAAGCAATTTCGGAGTAGAAGATTTTGCAATATAACTTCAGAGTTAGGCCTCCCATTTCCACTATCTTAGTTGACCTGCATCAAGAATGGGGCTCTTGACTTCAGATAAGCCACTCAGTGACTATTCACACAACTCTTGCCTGCTGTCAGCTCACGGATAATGAAGTGAAACATAGCAAACACAGAGGTGAGGAGCACAGTGTGCTTAACAAGTCAATACACACAACTTCTCCAGCACCTTCTCGTTCGATTAAATAAACCTATGGCATGTGGAAGAGGCGTTACAGTAAACAGAAGAGTTCACGAGAATTTTAAAAGTGGTTGTCAGTGTTGCTGGTTTGAATACCAGTCTTGGACCACAAGAATGATGTCCTGAAACAACTGTGTGGTATCTCCACTCTGTCTCTCTTCCCACTTCCAAATCTTTTTGACGATCTTGCATCCAAGAAGATGCACAATTTTCTACACCTTGCAGCTAAGTGTGCAAAGCCTTTTGTTGGCTTCTAAGTGCAGCCCAACAAATACTCATTTGTTTGTTTGTTGGTGTTGTTTCTTTGTTTTGGTTTTGTTTTGTTGGGGTTTTTTCAAATGGGAGGTTGGCAAGATGAAGAAAACAAGAAATGTTAGCTGAGTAATTCTTATGGTACCAAAATCAGTAAGGTAGATAGGAAAAAGCTACAGGACCATGCTCAACCTGAGGCATCCCAAGGAAGGACTTTTCCCATAAAGGGGAAAACATTATTTGTTATAGAAACTCCCACTCTCAGCCGGTCCAGGCGAGCCATGTCTGATGCCCCGCCTATTCCCACAAGGAGATTAAACCGGCCATCCAAGATGGTCTCCAGCACCTCTGTGTACATCCAGTCCGCTAGAAATCATGCAAACCACAGGTCACCAGAACACATCAGACATGGGGCATCTTCCCTATCCCATTCCATGTGATAAATTGTCCTTGGACCCAGATGAAGGGAGGGACCAGGGACTGCTACAGGGGGAGGGGTGAGGGTGAAGCTTTACAGGCCACTGTATGTTTGGTAACTTGGTGAACAGTTTATAGACCTAAAATACTTCCAGAGGGCCTGTGCGGCCAACCCTGGAGTAAGGTGGTTGGTCAACCTTGGTTTATTGGAAAGGAGATCCCTTTTAAAGACCACCCTACTTCAGAAGTCTTGTGTGGTCTAGGCTTCGTTCTTCATTTTTTCCACCACTCCAGGGAACAGTTACAGCCAAATCAGGTTTTACCTGGAAATCTTGCTGTTCTCAAAGGAGCAGGGAATTCTTTTCCTCAGCAGGTAAGACAGCTTAAACACTAATTCAGCCTTAAATCTGCTACAAAACCCACAGCTCCTTCTCCCTACAGAGCTTAATGTAATCACACTTGCGCTGGGGTCTTCAGAACGACCTGGCAGGGCCAGAATCAGACCTATTGCCAATAACACAGTGTCCACTCAAGCAAGCCCTCTGCTTCACAAGGGTGGTGGAGCAGCCCACGCAGCACAACTGCCCAGAGCAGCTCATCAGTGATTAACGCATCCACAGTGCAGGAGCACAGCATAAAACACCTTAGGAGATGAACACCATGCAAATGACAGTTCACAGCTCCACAAGCTGTCCCACACCAGGCTTAGATTTTTGTAGACTTAGAATCAGAATTGTCAGGGTTGGAAGGGACCTCCAAGATCACCTAGTTTCAACCCCCCTGCAATGGGCAGAGACACCTCCCACTAGATCAGGTTGCTCAGAGCCCCATCCAGCTTCAGTAAAATCAAATTTTGACTTGAAATTTTTACTTCAGCAAAACTAATTTTTGCTTCAGTAAAACCAAATTTGAATACAATAAAGAGGAGAAGCAAAGTGGCAATGCCCAGAAGAAGAGGTGCTGCATCTTCTCCCAGAAGACCAAGGGGTAAATTCAGTGCTGACAGCCACACCTGAGTGTCTCTGACCTTTCCCAGCACTGTTGGGATTTCTGGAAGCACAGATCCATTGACTTGTTTCCTTTTCCCGACTTCAGCTTTTCAGGCTTGAGGAAAATCCTGCGTAACACCCTCCTTGCAGCTTTCTCACCCTCCGTGTTTACCCCTCCAGGGCTGTGTTTTGCAGAAGCTGTGATGAAGCCCCAGTTGACAAGCTGTGAATTTAGAGCTGTGATAAGTGGAGAAAAAAAAAAAAAAAAAAAAAAGAATTAATGGTACTAATTTTCTTGTTCTCAA
>WEIS01025393.1:0-15195 GCA_013389965.1 Todus mexicanus | reverse complement strand
AGTCTTTCCCCACAGCCCAGTATTCCCTTCCCTCCTGAGGATGTATTCACAGTGAGTCTCTAGTACAAATACACATCCACGTGTATTACTTTAATGATTAATAGTAATATCCGACTGTGTAAAAAAAACACCAAACATTTGAAGACAACTCCAAAGATTTACTGAATTTGCATATGGAATAAATGCAACATCTCAAGAAGTAGCTTTATAAATCATCTACAGATAATAACTTCAGTCTGCTGCATGTGTCAGATGCTTTTTCACTGTTGCTCTCTAGTTTTGCAATCCGAGATCCGAACTGTACAGCCCTTTTGGGCAAAATGGTAGAGGCTGAAAGGCCAAACTCCTTGGCTGCGAGGCGCAGAATCAATTTCTCACCAATTCCTCGAGGTAAAGTCAAGTCAGCTTTTTCTGAGAGAGGCAGAGAATTGAGGAACGATACAACATCTTCATCAAGATAAGGAAACCTGAAGGAAAGATGGGGAAAGACTCTTTAAAAACTTCATGCAAATAGTTTTGGTTTTCCCCCTTATCACATGCAAAGACTTCAGAGTCTGTGTCAATTCCTAACTACAGATGTGCCTTAAATGTTAGTGTTACAGTACTGAGGAGCAAATCTCCAAAGCAGTTGCATTGTCTTGGAGAAAGAAAACATGTTTAAACTCAGAAGCTGGCAAGTTTTCAAAAGTCAACAAAGAAAAGAGTAAAAACAAGCAGCAGAAATGTTGGGTTTATACAAAACAAAAATTACGAAGAAAATCAGAAAATAGAATGTAAGAGCAAGACAAATTTAAAGTAACATCAAGATAACTTCTAAGTATTCAAAAACACTGTATGAAGCTACACCATACCTTTGAAACAAAAATATTTCCACAACGAATTCTGACACCATTCCAAATTTCAGGCATTCGTATCTAATCACGAGCATGATTAATGGCACTGCCCAACCACCACTGCAACTGTTTTTTTCGCNCCGTTAACAAAAAAGTGGCACTGCCCAACTGCAACATAAACATCGCTAAACTGAAAATGTGCAACTAAGAACAGATTGGAATAACACTGGCACAAAGAGCATGTGAAAAGACCTTCCACTCACCTGAGTGGTCTCTGCTACTGAACAACACTGACGGAAATCTTTGCAAGTTGGTGGTAGCACGGGGGAAGTGAACACAAAATGATTCTTTAACTGTTCTGATTTAATGTCCAGGAAATGCAGTGGATATTATTCACGCCTTTACTACATGGACAGGAATATGTGGCTTCTACATTATGTTGACATTCTGCAAGGTCACTCCTCAAATGACCACACCTATTTCAGTATCTGTTGCTGCTTCTTAAAACTTCTAGATTGAAATCCAATGCTCAAGTTGCAAAATTTCCTTAAGTAACTCGCCCACAGTACTACAGATCACTTTTTTTAAAACAAAACCACTCACTCTCAACACAACACACATTAACAAAACTGCAACAGAACCCAGAGACAATAAAATGCACAGAAGTTTCCATCAGGCTTGCTGCTGGGAATGTTAAAAGAAGAATCTAACTAGCAAAACTAGTTTTGCTTCACGTTAAAACTAGAATACCTGGCTTCTTTTCCATGATCACCAATAATCCTGTCATCTCTACCAAGATTTCTAGAAGAAATGCGATCCAACTCCATTTCAAGTTCTTTATTGAGACCCTCTAAGCCATATTTTTTGAAGCAAACACGATGTCGAGAATATCCAGCAAGCTGTTCATCTGCTCCAATTCCTGTAAGCACAACCTGAGAAAACAGAATAAAAGAAACCGTTCTTACTATCTCTGCAAGCTAATAACATGGACCAGCTCTTAAATATTTACCTACATCTTCAGGAGAATAACAAATACACATCTCTGAAATATATTACCTGGGATGTGCCTTACATATTTACAGAGACTGAAACAGTTCCAAATAAAGTCACTGGAAACTTGAAATAGAATCACAATCAGACCTAAAAGGACACACACAAACATTTCTACTGATGCAAGGAAAAAAACACCAAAGTAAGGTTGCACGCATTACAAATACAGCAGTATCTTTGAAGAACGTCTCTGTTGCTTTCTATTACACTTGTTAAACACCAGCCTTTATAAACAAAAACTGTTGGCAAAAAATTATGTCTTATGTTCTAAATAGTTACCTAAATGTACACCCAGATTACTATTAATTGAATAGCTACTGGGTAAAAACTGCAGTAAACACAGTAAAAATGTCTCGTATTGTTCTGTCTAATCAGTAAGTACTTAAAATGTTACCAAGAGAAAAAAAATCACTGGTCCATCACTGTGCCCTCAACAGCAATTCACTATAAAAGTGGAAGCCTGTTAACACAGAGTTAAGTGTGTTTTACTGATCTGACATCAGATAGCCATCAATTAACTTGTTACCTGTGCCCGGACTAAGTAATTGATAGGAAAATCACACTTTTGCATTATGTTTTATTAACTAATGACTCATTTCAACATATTCTGGATCTAAAATGAAGTTGTATGTCTTGCAATCTGAGATGCACATACTTAAATAGATCAGTCAGCTAAATTAACTGCGTTCTACAGTAGGAGATTTTAAGCAAATCATTGTGCTTGTTGGGGTTCTTCTTGTTGGGGTTTTTTGTGGTTTTAGGATCTAGCAATCAGTAGAAAAGTAACACGAGCCTCAAAAAGCAAAGGCAGCAGTGGACTGCAAACTCCTGAAATTAAACCTTTTTTTCTCCCCTACACAGAACATCAGGAAATTGGGAACTGAAAAATAAGAATCAAATCATCTAGTTGCTAAAAAATATTTACTTAATACTGCGTACATGAAAATAAGTTACAGAAAGGAAAGAATTGTTTTTTTGTAGTTCTGCCACGGAATCAGACTCTAAATATAAAAAATTGCAGGTAGTCATCTTTTCTGCCATTATTATTTGCTACTTTGCCACATAAATAGCATGCCTAAGTAAGAACCTTGTAATTTTACAAGGGCTGGGATGCTGGCACAAAACAGTATTACTTAATAATTCCATTAACATTTATCTCCAGATGTGTAAACCTTTTCAGTTTGGACTGGATAGCTGTTACCCACTACTGGAATTGAAACCCTGAAAATGATAGATTTTGGTGGGTTTTTTTCTCCCAGTCATATTGCTGCTTACTCAAACTGAATGAAAAGCCACACGCTTTACATGACAAAAGAACTGAATGCAGTTTTAAACTCCAGAATTAAACGAAGATTATAAATACAGAACTATTCTACATTCCGCCACTGAGTTTCAAAAGCCTTATGAATATTAAGGAACCCTGCTGATTTCTGAAACAAGAGAACTGCTTTTACATTCACATGTCAAGCACAAGGCAGAAAATGAAACTATCAGTACCTTTGCAGGACTTTTATATTGCTTCAGTTCTCCTTGGTTACTAATAAAACCCTTCCCTCTGGAAGCAAACCAAATTGCACAGCCAATGCTGTCATCCAGGACTGTATCCAGCGGATAAATTAGGTGATTAATGCATTGTCGTCTCATTTTTTTCAATTCCTCCACTGTAACATTAATTTCCACAAAGTTCCAGGTTCTTGAAGGGTTAATGGCTTCTAATTCTTTCAGGCCTGCCCTACCAGTGATTCTGTCAGGAACATCAAAGCAAGATAAATGAGCACCAGTTTTAGCATCAAGATCTTGACAACTTTCTGGAGGACAAAGCAAATCAAGCTGTACTTCCTGGCTGGTATGTTTTTCAGTGGTACCCTTTTGCTTCGCTTGTTCTTTCATCACGAAAGCTACATTGAGAAGATCAATTGGTTCCCCTAAAGGCACATGTTTATCAGCCAGAGCTGCAATAACCATAGAGTCAATGCCACCAGAAAAGAGCACCGCAACACGTGCTTTTCTATTAGATGTGCTTTGAACTCTCATTTTCTGATCTTCGTCTCTAACAAGAGATAAAACCCGTCTCTTCACCGCTTCATTTAAAACATCGATAAACTGACGGACTAATTTTTTCTTGTGCTCTTGTTCAAGAAAACCCTGAAGGGTTTCTACAGAAACCATATGGGTAAGGTTGCTAACATTAATGTCTGGACATTCACTTGAAGCTTCAGAAATTGTTTTATTTAAGGGGATAACTGGTGCTCTGAGACATAGTTTTGATTCATTCATTACGAGAGGTATGTGGTTCGGTAAGTCTTTTGAAACTTGGTTCAGAACATTTACGAATATTTCTTCTACTGCTTTCTCCGTGCAGCTGTAATTCCATGGAAACAATGTTAAAGACAAAGATTTACTTCTTGCACAAGCTTTGAGATCAATTTTGAAAATTCCACATGCTGGGACTTCTTGCCATCGGTTACCTGATTCAGAATAAACACTTACAGATGTGAGACAGAAAGTACTGTCAACCTCATTACTGAACTGCCAAAGCAAACTTCGACGACCAAAATAATCTCTACCAAACCATAAACTGTGTCTAGATGCTTGATAATAAATAAAAGACCACGGACCCCGAATCGACGAAAAGAGTGACAAAATATCCTCTTCACTACTGCATAATGCGAGATGATGAAACATTACTTTGGTGTCATTCTCTAGATCTCCTACATGCACTCCACTGAAAATTTCTCCATTCCAAAGAAAAATATTGTTATTGGTATCTTCCAGAGGCTGAGGTGTCACCAGTCCCCTCAAGTGAAGTACATGGCCAGAGAACAAACATTTGTAAGCGAGATCAGACACAGTTTTTATCAACTGTTGGCTACTGTCCGGTCCTCTTCTTCTGAGACGGCAGAGTAGGTCTTCATTAAGGAAATCATGAATGGCATGCTGGTTACCCAGGGTAACAACGCAACAAATACCGCACATTGTGACTTAGATGTCAGAGGGACTATTTCTTTATTTTAGTCTTCTCTGAATTTTCCATTTCCTGATGTGCCTTCTTTAACTCATCTAATGTATCTGTGGAAGAGAAAAATACATGAATAATGAGTTTCATTAAGTGGCAAGTTCATAAGGGAGCTTATGAGTAGATAAAGTTTAAGAGAAATGAGTAACTTCAGCCACTTGTTCAATAAAAGAGATAAACAAGTAATAAACAAGTAACAAAAGTGCTACGTTCGTGTTACATGAACACTATATAGCTCACTGTAACTTATTCCTCTTGAATTATATAAAGATTGTGGGGGTTTTTCTTCTCAAAAAAGCCACACTACAAATATAAGAACTAGGGGAATGGCCAACTATTGCCTAGAAAATCAGTATGATTTATATATTTATAATAATAAAGGCGAACTGTCAATTAAAATGTCAACACTGTTAACTCAAATCAAAGGAAAGAAAATGAAACTAGCAATTGTTCATCCCAGAAAATAAATTGTTACTTCTACATTTATAAATTCCTAGTTTGTTCAGTCAGCTCTCTTTATCATCCATTCTTCTATCTTCATAAACACACAGATCCGTTCTTTCAACTACCTCAAGATTTCTAGCCTAACCTCCAGTTTAACTTGCCACTATTTCTTCCTACTCATCCCATGCAATTTTTAGACTTTTTTTTTTTTTTTTGAGGTCAGCAGTGCTATACAGATTCCCAAAAGGCACAGAGAATAGTGACTCCTCTGAGGAGTCCCCCCCGAGACGTTCTCCCTCTTCCTACATAGAATCATAGAATCTTTGAGGTTGGAAAAGACCCTTGGGATCATCGAGTCCAACCATCAACCCTACTCAGCAAAGTTCACCCCTAAACCATCTCCCCCAACACAACATCTAAACACCCTTTAAACACGTCCAGTGATGATGATTCAACCCCCTCACCAGGAAGCCTATTCCAGGAACTGACTACTCTTGCTGGGAAAATTTTCTCCTAATATCCAGCCTAAACCTCTCCTGTTGTAGTTTGGAACCATCTTCAGCATTTGCTCTTTTATCACATCCATTTATCAACTGGAAATACTTACATATTTATCCAACCCAAAAAACCAAGCATGTGTCTGCAGTCTACTTCTATTTGACAACAGTTGTCAGTTTTTCCTTGTAATATACCTTTGAAATCACTAACAGCTACAACTACAACTTTTAGACAGTTAACTATTTAATCAACTCTTACACTGCAAACTTACTTTTGCATTGAGATAGCGTCTCTGTTCGGTCTGCAAGGAAGAATATGTTGCTGTTGGGTTGCTGCCTATAAACTTTCTGTAAAACAAAAACATTGCATTAAGTCAAACCAACAAACTCTGGCAACCACACTGCAACAGAAACTAATGTAGGTCCACTGAGAACAGTGCCTCACTCCTATGCCAGAGGATAAGTTCTGCCCTGACAACAACACCACTCTAATGTTGTGCCATCAAAACCATTTCATGGTCAACCCATGACTATTCTGCATTTCTCTTTTCCTCATACACAAGGGATCACATTCTAGTTTAAAAAACATACACGTGAAAGGTAAGAATACCTTGTGAAGGGTTCTGATCAACTCAAACATCTTAACAAAGTAACTCATAAAAAGGCAAAAATACCAACAATGTCGCGTGTTACACTGCACAAGTGGACATAATCAAATCATTTGGAGGACAAATTATTCTGACAACGGCATACCACATCANTGGAGGTGTTTAAGAAAAGACAGGATGCTGCACTTAGTGGCAGGGTTTAGCTGATGTGGTGGTGTTAGGTCATAGGCTAGACTTGATGATCTCAGAGGTCTTTTCCAGCCTCAATAATTCCGTGATTCTGTATTAAAATCTGTATTGAAAGTAATTAAAGACAGCATGCTCTGATTTTGTTTCCCCTCTTGCCTATCTGCTTATTTCTCTGATGCTAAATTAAATAGCCAAGAGCATTTGTAAATACTCACCCGGTTCTTCTTCAAATTAGAAAGCTCATCAACAACAACCTTCTGCTCTTTAATCTGAAAGGCAAAAGATGAGAATATACCACTGTATTATAATCCTGGTAGATGAACACGCTTACTGCATACATGCATATACAGGTGCTGTTCTCCAAATGGACTGTTGAAGACAAAGTAGAATTAGATATAAAAAAGAAATACTGAAAGTAACCACTCTAGAAACTAGTTATCTTGCGGGGACTGACATTTCTCCTGCCCTCAAAAGCAAACACCAATGGGAAGCCAGAGTACCTCTAGCTATTTATATTCACAGATCTTATTTTCCCACCAGGAGAAAACATGCACACAACTAATAAAGCATCGGAGAAACTCAGAATACAGAATTTAGCATAATATCTGCAAGACACTTTAAAAATCACTGGTATTCTCCAGATTCAAAATGAAACCAAACCCCTAAAACTCTATGAAGGGCAATGGAGACCATTCTGTTGCTCTGGAGTTCTGCACAAACTTCCTTAGCAGGATTCACCACCCTGTTTAACTCTACTGGCAGAGGTGGCAGGTATCCCCATTTTCTTTTACAGTGACGCATGTGGATGCTAAAAAGCAATCTGGAGTACCATCATAAAAGCCAAAAGACAGAACAAAATCTCATCAGCAGGCACTTACTGATTTTTGTTAGAAATAAACAATATGGTATGCTTTGTGTCTCCTGGAATTGGTGCAACAGTAGAAAGTTGCCACGGGGCAAGGCAAGCTCAACTGAATGTGGTATACAGAAAACACAGCTTTTTCAGCAGCTGCAGCAATGTTTTGTAGATACAATCCCAACAGACAGAACAGAATTGTCACCTTTTCCTATGGACTAAACCAGCCACTTCAGTGTAACAGAAAGCACAACCTGCAATGCTATTATGTCACAGCTTTACAGCTTCCCTAGCAAGCAAAAATGCCTTTGACTTTATACAATATAGTCATACGGAAAGGAAGGTGGTTGGGCCCCTCAGTTCCAGAAGGACACAGAACTGTTTGAGAAAGTCCAGCGCAGAGCCACAGAGATGATGGAGTGGAACATCTCCCTTATGAGGAAAGGCTGAGGGAGCTGGGGCTCTGGAGCCTGGAGAAAAGGAGACTGGGGGGGGACCTCATTAATGTTTATAAATACAGAAAGGGCGAGTGTCAGGAGGATGGAGCCAGACTCTTCTCAATGGCACCCACTGGTAGGACAAGGGGTAATGGGTGTAAACTAGAACACAGGAGGTTCCACTTAAACATTAAGAACTTCTTTCCAGTGAGGGTGCCAGAGCCTGGCACAGGCTGCCCAGGGGGGCTGTGGAGACTCCTTCTCTGGAGACGTTTCAAACCCGCCTGGACGAGTTCCTGTGTGACTTGGTCTAGGTGATCCTGCTCCGGCAATGGGGGGGATTGGACTAGATGTTCTTACGAGGTCGCTTCCAATCCTCAACATTCTGTGAATCTGTTTGCTGCTTCTTTTTTCTTTCTTTTTGAGGGAAAGCAGTTCCCTACAGCTTGACATATCTCACGCTAAACAAAGCTGTTGGCACCACAGAAAACAGAGCAGATTTATGAGGCGTGCCGGCCTCTGTGAGTGAAATCACAGAATCACAGAATCTTTGAGGTTGGGATCATTGAGTCCAACCGTCAACCCTACTCTGCAAAGCTCATCCCTAAACCATATCCCCCAACACCACATCTAAACACCCTTTAAACACATCCAGGGATGGGGATTCAACCCCTCCCTAGGCAGCCTATTCCAGGAGCTAACTACTCTTGCTGTGAACAATTTTTTCCTAATATCCACTCTAAACCTGCCCTGTTGTAGTTTGGAACCATTCCCTCTTGTTCTATCACTAGTCACCCCTGAGAAGAGACCAGCACCAACCTGTCTGCAATGTCCCTTCAGGGAGCTGGAGAGAGCGATGAGGTCTCCCCTCAGCCTCCTCTTCCTCAAACTAAACAGTCCCGGCTCCTTCAGTCTTTCCTCACAAGATTTATTCTCCAGGCCCTTCCCCAGCTCCGTTGCCTCCTCTGCACGCGCTCCAGCACCTCGGGATCTCTCTTGGATTGAGGTGCCCCAAACTGAACACAACACTCAAGGTGTGGCCTCCCCAGTGCTGAGCACAGGGGAATAATCCCCTCCCTACTCCTGCTGCTCACACCATTTCTAATCCAGGCCAGGATGCCCTTGGCCTTCTTGGCCACCTGGGCACAGCTGCCTCATGTTCAGTCCTTGTCAATTAGAACCTGCAGATCCTTTTCTGCCACACAGCTCCAGCCACACCTCCCCAAGCCTGGGGCGCTGTGTGGGGTTGTGGCCCAAGTGCAGCGCCTGGCACTTGGCGTTGTTGAATCCCATACCATCAACATTGGCCCATCGATCAAACTTATCCAGATCTCTCTGTAGAGCCTCCCTTAACCTCAAGCAGATAAAGCCTTGGGACTGTTTTTGAGCAGATACAGCTGTGGTGGATACCGCAGGGAATAACCCCGCTGCCACTCACTGCCCGTTTCAAGCCCCAAATGCTGTCTGTGCTCACCCTGCGGCTCAGCTCCTCCTTCTGGCGCAGCCTCGCGTTCTCCCCCTCCTCCTGCTGCTCTGTACGGCCTGACATCCTCCTCCTCCTTTTCCTTCTCTTCCTTTTCCTTCTCCTCCTCCTCCTCTTGCCCCGGCCCCGCCGCCCTCAGGCCGAGCGGGCCCCGCCGGCAGCGGCCCCGCCCCCCCCTCCTCCGCGCATGCACAAAAGGGAGCACCGACCAATCAGCGGGCGCGCCAGCCGCACGCGCGGGCCGTTACACGCGAGCGGAGCGCAGCGGGCGGGGGCGCGTCCCTGCTACGTCCTATTTACAAAAAACTGACTTTTGTACGTTTGTCTCTTTGGGACGTGAAACGGAGAAAACGCAGTAACAAGTGAAGTGTTACTAAGCAGGCATTCTTTATTGCAGCGCCGGGCAGCGTGGGGGATAGCTTCCCCCTAACATGCCCGCCGATCAAAAGCACCAGAACTCTGTTTATCGAAGTATTACATACCAATTTCATAACATTTTCCGGAATTCACATACATACGCATTAAATTCTAAGAATTTATTAGCATAATCTCCACCCCTACATCGCATGGGCAGTTAAATGTGGTAGTGGTCTCTGGGTCCCCTCTGGTGGTCATTCTAATTGACATCCTGGGTGTCATTCTGAACGTACAAACTGCTACCGGTAGCTCAACTGGGATAGAAGTTTTGTGAAATTCTACAAGTCTGTTTGCTGTGACTGCACTGCAAATATTGTGCAAATGTTCATGAATTACTTGAAACGTTTACTACCTCAATAAATGCGGTAGGGGTATTGACTTTTACTGCTTCTGTGATTTGTAGCTCGTATAATCACACACGTTGCATATTTTGATAATATTTAGAGCTTGTGAACAAGATTGCACCTTGTTTTGGTGGTATCCATGAGCTTGGTTGGAATGTCCATGATGTTGATTGTAATTTTTGCCAGTGGTATACGGAGAATAAGGATTTTGGCTCCTAGCAGAAGCATGAAAAAAGACAATTAGGCTATAAGAATATTTGATAATACAGTAGCTTGCAAACGTTATGCTTATTTGCCTTTAACAACAGGAGGAACTGAGGTTACAGTTTCATAAAAGGTCAGTCTCGCTCTTCCCTCCACCTTCAACCACACACTTGTGCCTCCGCCCTTGCATGGCTGCTTGTGAGATAGCGTAGTGAGGCAGGTTAGAGAGCTGATCTGGCGTTCTCTGTAGTGCACCTGTGCTGACGTGATTCAGGCAGTCCCAAAGCAGATTAACTGAAGCTGCTGGGGAACTTTTGCCTTGGAGTTGGAGAGGTTCTGGGACTTGCCCTTCAGATTCTAGAAGAAATAAACATACCTGGGTCACGTACAACAGTTTAGATGCTATTTCTCAGTGTGCTTTGTAGGTCGTCAGTCTTGTTCTGTGGAGTAATTTGTTTGACCTGAGGACCTTCCAACCCTCTGCTGCTGGGGTATTTTATTTGCTATCGATATCTTATCAAACAACCCAGTAGTCAAAGTATAATTTCTATACTGATGATCCTTTTCATGTTCAGTAATAAATACAGTTAATGTTTATTAATCAAGAATTCATCACTCTGTTCCTGAGAGTGTTTCATTGGTTGTCTCACAAGTGTGATGATAGTGGTCTTGAGGCATAATAGTGGATGTGGAATGTATTCAGCTTCTAGTCTTACACGAATTGCTGATTATTCTGCTGATATGGAAGGTTCTCTTGATAAAACCTTTTTAAAATGAATGGATTCCTGCGACATGATTGCTGCCAAAATTAGCCACACTCATACACACAATAAGAGCAGCTGTGTTTAAAACTCAACAAAGGAAAAGATCGGTACCTCTTATCTCCCTGTGCAGAGCTCTGACATCTTAGCTCAGCCTTATTTCTGGGCTGTTGTAGTCCTGTGGTTTGTGATCTGCTTGCACTGTTCTTCATGAGAGGCGGTGAGGCTGATCTGCCTGACAGCTAAGTGGGCAATGTAGTTCAGTGGAACGTCTCTGGTCAGTCTGCTTGTGTTTGTGCACTTCTCATGTGTGAGCTCTGGTGCTCTGAATTATTTGTAGCATAAAGCTGTTTTTTGGAGGTTAATAATGCCTGATACAATGTTAGTAAAGTATCAAGGAATATTTCAGAGTCTTTCAAAGTCCTTGCCCTTTCAGCATCTGGGATCTTTAAGTATACACAAAATTCACAGAATCACAGAATGTTGGGGATTGGAAGGGACCCTGAAAGATCATCTAGTCCAATCCCCCCCATTGCTGGAGCAGCATCACCCGAATCAAGTCACACAGGGACTCGTCCAGGCAGGTTTGAAACATCTCCAGAGAAGGAGACTCTACAACCCCCCTGGGCAGCCTGGGCCAGGCTCTGGCACCCTCACTGCACAGAAGTTCTTCCTAATATTCAAGTGGAACCTCCTGTGTTCTAGTTTACACCCACTGTCCCTTATCCTACCAGTGGGTGCCATTGAGAAGAGCCTGGCTCCATCCTCCTGAAACTCGCCCTATACATATTTGTAAACATTAATGAGGTCCCCCTTCAGTGTCCTCCAAGCTAAAGAGCCCCAGCTCCCTCAGCCTTTCCTCATAAGGGAGATGTTCCACTCCCTTCAGCATCTCTGGGGCTCTGCGCTGGACTCTCTCAAAGCAGTTCTGTGTCCTTCTGGAACTGAGGAGCCCAGAACTGGACACAATATTCCAGCTGTGGTCTCACCAGGGCAGAGTAACACACAATGTAAAGAATTACAGAAAAGGCAGCAGTTACTGATGCCAGAAAATATGTGAAGCCACCATCATGTTAAGAGACACATGACCAAAACAGTATCCTCAAATAACTAAACTCAAGCTCTGACAGACTTAGAAGCATGCTGAAAATGCCAGGATATGCTTCTGAAAGCAGCTATCAGTCTTGAAGACCTTTTCAAGATGTTGACAGTACATCTGTGTCAAATGGTTTTACAAGTAACAATTGATAATGCCCTTGGGGCATTAGGAGTGCCAAGTTTCCATGTGTTGCTGTGGGCTAGAATCCGCATAGTATTCCCTTCTGCATCTAAGCTGATGCTTGGTAACGTGTTAAGCCACAATAACTTGATTGTGGGCTCAAACTTGTCGTTTCCCAGGTTCAGCTGTAAGTGACTGTAATCTCAGGAAATTTGCCATGCTTTAGAAAACCACTCATGAAGGTCCTTGGAACTGAACAGTACCAGGACAATTGTAGCTCTACTTTTGGCCACAAGAGAGCAAACTGAAACTGTGCTGTATCTTCAGTGAATCCAGAGATAAAGAAGGAATGGGGCCTGGGACATAAAACAGACAGATGAGGTCTTTAGAAGGGGGAGAGCATGGTCAGAGTCTTTGCGTTTTTGTTGGGTTTTTTATCTCTCCTAGAACATGTTCAATTCTTATCCTGGATTATTATGTATTCAGCAACTGTAACATCAGAATCCATGTGAGTAAATTCTGAGATGTAACATTGATCTCTACATTAATTTCTCAGTTGAACTTGTATTTTAATAACTTACTAACTAATGCCAGTCTAAAAAAAATCAGATTGTTGAAAATAGTTGGGTTTACTTTTTGGCAATCCTGCTAATTTGATTGAAACATTAGAATTTGAAGGGAGTTAGGTTAGTTTACACAACCAGAAATCTGGATCCGGAATCTATGCAAAGTTGTGGTGTGTTTCCCTAGGTTAAGAATCTAGATTATTGATTGCACAAGAAACCTTGCAAAGCCTCTAATCATTCTTGCTTTGTTGGCAGTAATAGGACTTTTAAAGTAGAAGTCTGAGCACTTTTATAAGCTTGAAGTACAGTAATTTTTTCCATATTTACTTTTGATACACTGTTAAGGCAATCTGAGAACTCCTTTGCATAGAACTTCTGCGTAGGTCAGATATGTAAATATCTTAATTTTCTATCTAAAAGCAGAATTTCATCACTTTCACATGGAAGATTTTAAGGCTGAGAACTTGCAGGGCATCAGTCTATTGTTAGCTTTTAGTCTGATTGAGTCCCTTAAAGCTTCTAGAAGTGCTGGACCAAGCAGCTTGTTTGTTTTGCTAGCATAGTCTTTGGTGTGATGATTTAAATAAAGGACGTTTTAAAAATAGACTTTTCTAAGTCCACTCCGTGTTCTTCAATAACTCTAATGAATACAAGAGCCTTTCTCCGATGTTGCTGCAGCTGAGAACACAGTTTTGACCTCTAGTTCTCATGATCTTTACTTCCTTAGTGCTGAACACCTCGTTGTGCACTTTGCCTAGAGCTTAAAAGAGTTGAGAAGTTCATGTGAGTGGTAGTTTAACTTAAAGGTAGAACTAAGAGATGTGCTTTTGTCTCTGGTTTATGAACTCTTGTGTTACAGAGCGTTCATAACCTGGCACAACAACCTCTCACATGCTTTGAATAACCAATGCACAGGTTTGCTATAGTAACAGTCTAGTTTGAATATGGCATCGGATTTCCAGGTATACATTTTAAGTGGTGAATGTTCAGAGATCTTAAACAATCAAGTGCTCCGTCTTACCACAAACAAAATGCTTCTTGTTGTATGAGGCTGGAAGCCTTGTGGCTGGAAGCCCTCCTATTGACGCTGCTAAGGAGCAGGGAGTACAAGGGGTTTGTGAACACCGGAGGGACCTATGATTCATTTGTGTTAGCCTGGATTGGGGCGTCTTGGTGCAAAATCAGATCAGTGCTAACATTTCTGCCTAATGAGAAAAAGAGAACTGCACTGACTATGCTGAGTGAAGAGTCAACTTGCCCAGTAAGTCTGCCCAGTAAGTCTGCTTTTTGCAAGCTGCACTAGGAAGCCTGGAGAAGACTAGAGAGATAATTACGTGCTTGCTTCTATTTCCTCTTGGGAGTGTCTCCCTGACAGTAAGTACTGCGTTTAATACTATGTATATCTGATATATTCTTGAAGATAAAACATAGAGATTAGATTGCTTTGAAGGAGCAGGCAGGCCTGAGCAGGATGGGCTGAAGGTACAGAAGTAGCAGCCTGCTCGTGCTACTCTAATATGGATCTCCTAAAATCAGGGACTTGGTCGTTTCGACTGAGGTAGGCTACAATCCCATAAAGCATGTTCCCGTAGACACAAAATGGGCCTGTCCAAGTGTGAGGCAGGGCAGACCAGAACATGTCTCAGTAGGATGGAGAAAGGGGGAAAGGCCTAATACCTTTGCAAGGCTCTCTTAGGCAAGAGCGAAGATAAGGCAGTTTGTTCAAAGATGTCCAGTTGGATTAGGATCTTACCTAGATTGATTTATTAAATGTGTTGCTCTCAGGTGCTTTTTGTCCCTTAGCTTTCTTAGTTACAGACCTGTAGACTTAGTGCTTGCTAGTGAGCAAGTATAACCACTTGAACACCAGGGAGAGAAAATACAGTTTTTCCAGGCTTGGAGAGGGGAGTTATTTTAAAGGAAACTTAGATTTTCAAATTCCAATGTGTTAGAGGCCATGTTATCTGCCAGTTTGTTGGTCTTCACTTATTTTTATACTTCGTTCCTTCTGTCTTAGGTTATGCCGAGGGCTTCCCGTTTACCCGTTGTCCTTACTCTTCTGTAGCTTCGGTACAGATCAGCCTGCATATAGGGGAAAACAACCTGGGACCCACATAACTGAAATATATCTTGAGGGTTATGCTTGTTCACCATAATTTTACGATGAATATGTTACTTAGTGCTCCGAATGCTTTAAGGGTCCATTGAACTCAAAATGCCTGAGATAAATACAGAGAGAAAATCTAAGCCAAAGTTGTGTGAATTGGCAGA
>WEIS01025391.1:1330-16918 GCA_013389965.1 Todus mexicanus | reverse complement strand
AAAGCTGCTGACTGACCCTCAGGTACAGGTTTAGGAAGAGACAAGTGGCCAGCATCGTTTGCTTGTATTCGGTTTAGTGATCTGTTCCTGTGGTTATCTCCACATGACGTATAAAGAAGGAACGTTGCATTATTTTTCACCTCATCGCTTTTCATCGGATAGCCTGACTGCGTGGGGCTGAAGTGTTATCCACACACAAAACAAGCACGCAGACGCAGAAAGAGTTTCAAACTTTTGTGCAGTAGTGCCTTCGGATTTCATTAGGCTGTTAGATAAGCAGGAAGTTTGAAGCAAGATGATCATCATTGAAGTATCCAAATAATTAATTGGACACCTGCGAAACCGTGAGAACAGAGCAAGACATCCTTGGCAAAGAAAACATCCTGAGAACATCAGGACCTATGCTTGGAGATCATGTTATTTCTGCCTAAAATAATGATCGGTACTGTCCTGAATGAGTTAGCTTCATTCTAGCAATATTATTGTTAATTCCTGACCAATCATAGTGAGAAGGGTATCACTAACCACACGTATAAATATGGCATGAACATTTGTGTGGGTGTGTGTGCTCGATTTGTGGGAATCCACCAAGCACCCAGGCTTGCGCCACTCTGAAATAAGCAACGTCTCTCCTGAGTGTGTGATTTTTGGCTGTTGCACACTGGGCAATAAATCTGCATGTTCGGACAACAGAAAACAATATTGTAAGCTTAATGGGGTAATTACACATTAAAGAAAAAGAAAAAGTTTCAAGGGTGAGGTGCCCTAACAATCCCTCACAGCAGAAACAGATGCTGTTTTGAGGAAATTGGAAAAGAATGGTTTGAAGACAGCATTAAATTCTGCAGCAAGCAGCCAAATAGAGCAGCCATTGGTGTACAATTCAACATCAAATACATGGATGAGTAACGATAGTCTAACTCCGGAGCACAAACAAGCTGAAATGCTCATGTAGGACCCAAATTATTACTTTTTTTCCTCTCTTTCCACTTACAAAGGAGCTGGACTGTCCGACATCTTCCAGCTTCCATAGACTTGGATTCCCTTACCTTCATTTCTCTACTATCCTTAAACACTTAGGAAAAAAAACACGTTAACTTTGAAAAATGGAAACAGAGCAAATTAAATTGGTACGTCATACAGAGAACCTGTCTTAACTGGAATAAAATAAAATGTAGCACGAGGATAGCTTTAATTATGACAGTTGATTCTCAAAGAGGTACAGAAAAGCCAGCTACAGAAAAATCCCCCTATCACCCTTATTTCATGATAATCTTTTTTAGAAAGGCATACAGATTTCACAGAGTTAATGAGAATTTTAAAAAGAAAGACATATGGGGAAATGATACAGGCACAGCCCATCAGCAGCCACCTCACTGTCTGACAGACATGTTAGTCCTAGCGTGCCAGTTGTCTAAGGAATCTGCCAAGAAAACAGATGCTACTGTGGGTTAACACACACCAGAAATTGCTGCTCTCAGTAAAAAACAGCTTAGTATAATGTTTTACTGGTTAAAAATAAATAAATCCTTCTTATAGCTGAAAACTGAGGATTTTATTAAGACCTCAGTAGAGCCAAAAATGAAGCCCTAAATTTTAGGTGAAATTATGAGTTTCACAAAAATGTCAAAGAGCTCTGGACTTTCTGGAACTCGTGCAAAACACACAGCCCATCTGGATTTCGTGGCTAGGTTCTGATTTAGTTTGTTGATTCTTAGATTTTAATGACAACTTTTTAAATTAAGGCATCAACAGTTTGGAAAATTAGAAGTAAATCATAAAGTCGGTAAACATTCTGAAGTGTTCAAGGGAAGGTAAATGAGAGCTTTGGATTAATTAAATACCTAGTTTTGTAATTGAACATAGACAACCTATGTATAGCATATGAATGTTTATACTGTGTATATATATGTAGAACCGTAGAATCATCTAGGTTGGAAAAGACCTTCATGATCATCAAGTACAACCAATAACCCTACTTTGCACATACACTGCTAAACCATACCCTTAAGCACCACATCTGTACGACTTTTAAACACCTCCAGGGATGGTGACTACACTGCCTCTCTGCGCAGCCTGATCCGATGCCTGACAAACCTTTCAGGAGAAAAGAAATTCCTCCTAAAGACCAACCTAAACCTCTCTTGGTGCAGCTTGAGGCTATTTTCTTTTCACAGGATCACAGAATGTTGGAGATTGGAAGGGACCTCGAAAGCTCCTCCAGTCCAATCCCCCCATTGCCGCAGCAGGATCACCCAGACCAAGTCCCACAGGAACTCGTCCAGGCACCTTTGAAACGTCTCCAGAGAAGGAGACTCCACAACCCCCCTGGGCAGCCTGGGCCAGGCTCCAACACCCTCACTGCAAACAAGTTCCTCCTCACATTCCAGTGGCACCTCCTGTGTTCCAGCTCACACCCGTTACCCCTTGTCCTGTCCCTGGTGCCATCGAGCAGAGTCTGGCTCCATCCTCCCGACACTCGCCCTTTCTGTATTTCTAACCAGGACTGAGGTCCCCCCTCAGTCTCCTTCTCTCCAAGCTGAACAGCCCCAGCTCCCTCAGCCTTTGCCCAGCAGGGAGATGTTCCCCTCCCTTCAGCATCTCTGGGGCTCTGCGCTGGACTCTCTCCAGCAGTTCTGGGTCCTGCTGGAACTGATATTCTATTACTTGTTACTCGGGAGATGAGACTGGCAGCCACCTCTCTACAACCTCCTTTCACGGAGTTGTAGATAGCAGTAAGGTCTTCCTTCAACCTCCTTTTTTTCAGACAAAATAGCCCCAATTCCCTCAGCTGCTCCTCACAGGTCTTGTGCTCTAGACTCTTCACCAGCTTAGTTGCTCTTCTCTGGACCCGCTCCAGCACCTTGATGAACTTTTTGTACTGACGTTCCCAAAACTGAACCCAGTACTTGAGGTACGGTCTCACCAGGATGCACACACACATATAGGGATACACACATTCCAAACACTATGAAGATAACTCAGAATTTCTTTTTAGGGGAATAATATGCTATCAGCAATCACTAATTACTTTATTGAAGTGTGTATTACGCAGTGGGAAAGTGTGGCACAGATTATGTTGGCCAGGATTGGCTCTGCTAAGAGCAGTTACTGCCGTACATTGCAAAAGTAATATTCTTTAATCTTTCTACTATGCTGTATTCCCTCACTACTGTCAAAATGAACAGTACTAAATGAGCCTGTGAATTAAATTATTCTCTAGATTTCCAGACCCCATGGTTTCTTGTCCCAGTTTATCAAGGAAATCTGGAGACCTCTTTTTCGTTTGTTTCTTTACATGCTTTCCTCTTTACAAACAGTTTTTTCTGCTAACAGGCTACGACACCAAAAATTACTTTGACTGCAAATTTATCTCCTGGTTTTATCTCTTTCCAGGTCCAGTGTGACACCCTGTGGGTTGTGATGAAGAAAAAGAGGGGACATTTGGAGCACTGTGGTTTGGTGGATCACAAAAAAGACAGGATTATTACTGAGCAAGTGCTTTCTTCAGGATCTTCTCAGGTTCACATTTCTCTGGTATACTGAATGTGCACTTGTGGCCAGGAAGGCCAAGGGTGTCCTGGGGGGAATTAGAAGGGGTTGGACAGTAGGTGGAGAGAGGAGTTCTCCTCCCCCTCTGCTCTGCCCTGTTGAGGCCACATCTGGAGTGTTGTGTCCAGGGCTGGACCCCTCAGCTCCAGAAGGACCCAGAACTGCTGCAGAGAGTCCAGCGCAGAGCCCCAGAGATGCTGAAGGGAGGGGAACATCTCCCTGCTGGGGAAAGGCTGAGGGAGCTGGGGCTGTTCAGCTTGGAGAGAAGGAGACTGAGGGGGGACCTCAGTCCTGGTTAGAAATCCGGAAAGGGCGAGTGTCGGGAGGATGGAGCCAGACTCTGCTCGATGGCACCAGGGACAGGACAAGGGGTAACGGGTGTGAGCTGGAACACAGGAGGTGCCACTGGAATGTGAGGAGGAACTTGTTTGCAGTGAGGGTGCCCGAGCCTGGCCCAGGCTGCCCAGGGGGGTTGTGGAGTCTCCTTCTCTGGAGACGTTTCAAAGGCGCCTGGACGAGTTCCTGTGGGACTTGGTCTGGGTGATCCTGCTGCGGCAATGGGGGGATTGGACTGGAGGAGCTTTCGAGGGCCCTTTCAATTCTGAACATTCGGTGAATCTGTGAATCTGTGAAAGTGGTCTGGTCTTCCATAAACCTTCATTTCATAATTAGGAGAGGTAGATACTGTTTTCTAAAAGAAAAGACAGGTTCTGACCAGTCCTGAACTAGGGGAGGAACCCAGGCACAGGTAGAAAGTGTGTACGAAGTTAGCTATGCTTGATGCTAGGTAGATCAGGAACATTCACTTCCTATTTCTAGAGGCTACTGCTAAAGCAGCCTCTGTCAGCCACTGACAGGGGCAGAACCTGATCAAAGGCAAGCTGGTGAGTGATGTTCTGCCAAACACAATGAAAATAAATGGCATTTGTCAGATTTCTTTATTATTTCTATGTGTAATCAGCAGGTGCACATTTTTTCAGCTGCATCTTGGGGAAAGAAAAAAAAAGATACTGTTGACAAAGATACGGATATCACATTCTGAGCAGGCCAGAGCCATGTATTTTTTATATACTGTGGCAGGTTAATGTAATCGTGGATCAACGGGTAGGAAGTGGATATGAGATTGTTCTGGCATGGAAAACTTGCATAGAAAGCAGCTTGTGGTTTTGGTGTTGTGGGACTGGTCATCAGTACATACAAGGGCAGTATTCAAAAATATATCTTGTCTGTGGACCGCAGAAAAGAGGATACATGGGTGGAAATGTCAGCCCTTCCTTTAGTGAAGAAACAGAGAACTTACCACTCCTGCAATGGGAAACAGGCCACACAGCTTTTTCATATGGTCAGCAGTGTATTTTATTTTCGTTGTTATTGGATAATGGTAATTCTTATCATGCTAAGATTATGCTCATCTAACTACTCTGAGGGTAAGGACATGAGTCAGACAATACTTAAAAGTTATGTTTGGACAGTTTTTTCTATTTCTGACATGGCAAAGAGTAACATCGCCTGATTATACTGCTAGAGGAAAGGAATTTCCACAGAATCTGAAGATTACGAAGAGAGGTTAAAATTTTATGATGCTGGCATGATTTTTTTTCAAATCAGACGAAAATGTGTAACGTGCTGCACCCTAGAGAGCACTCACATATTTAATACAAGTGGGAAGGGAAGAGGCAAAGGGTTTGAGCCCTTTAACCATAGTGGATCATGCTAGAGATTCTGCATAGTACTCCATCTTGTCTCGCTCTTCTAGTCCATCAGGAGGCCATCTATGAGTCTGGGGAGTGCGGGAGATTAGAGTCAGTTTCTTTCAAGTCCTCTAAGACATGTAGCTCAGGAAAAAGAGAACCTGGATATCTCATTTTTAGCCAAAGTGAATGTTTTTGCAGTCATAGATTAATGTCTTTCAACAAAAGCTTCTTCCATATTAAGATTCAGAAGAGAGAGAACAATTTTGACCTTGTAAATGCTGGTTTTATCCAGAAAAAGCCAACAGTGCCCCTTTCTAGTGTCTCAAGCTTGAATGATTTTTTCAGTATGTTTGGAAAGCAGATTTCACCCTGGATGAACTAGATCTTGATTAACACAGGTGTTTCTCTAGTTATGTTCAATACAAACCCATGAAAGCTGCTTGTTGTTGGCATCGCACTTTATGCGTGTCTCTGACTGTGTTGCTGCCAGTTGTTACAGCAACTCACACAAAGCGTCCACTTGACTGGACAGACATATGCTGGATGTGGCGCACCAGAAAACGAACTCTGGGCCAGATTCTCTCCTGTGCCGAAATATTCTTTAAACACTCTCTTCTATGACACTGGCAAATACTCCATCTGCAGTATTCCAGGTCCGCTGCGGACATCAAATTATGAGACGTAAGAGCTGAGGGGAACTTCTTTCTTGCTGAAGAGTGATGTAATCAATACTACCTTTTCCTCCCTCCTGCAGAATACTCAATACCAAGGTTTAAATGCACACTTTCTGGCAGCTGAGGCTGCTTGGTGTGACAGAGTTCAGAGCTGGTCAGCAAGGTAGATTCCAGGCTGTACATGTAATCTCAAGGACCCTTGCTATACTAAGCTATAGAATGATCACAAGGATAACAAGGTTGTGGGTTGGTTTTGGTTTTTTGTTGTTGGTTGTTTTTTTTTTTAAAGGACTCATTTCACATACAACTATTCCTCTAATCCCTCATCCAGAACTGACCCTGATTGACACCGAAGTCCAAGAGGACTGCTTTCTTTTTTAGCCACCTGTCATTCTGCCTTTCCTCTTTGTCATACCCATTTATTTTATCCTACAAGTAACCTATTCTGCTGGTCCTTAAGGATTTAGAGATTTAGCTCTCTTCCTCTTTCATTAGTTTTGAAGAACATGTATCCTAGTGCATCTTTCCCAGCCTTTAATTCAGCCTGTTCAAAGGAGTGGAAATATTAGCAGAAAATCTTTCAAATTTCTGGATGAAGGAAGCCCTGAGTACAGACCTGGGGCTAAATATTGCCTTCACAGACTTCAGCAGTAATAAAAACCGTAATTTCATCTGACTTTAAATTATTTATTAATAGCAAATAGATTTGAATATTTGTGAATATCCAATATGACAATAATCTACCCTGGGTTTCAAATATGAAGGTCTGGAAAATAGATATTTGATATATGAGTTAATCCAAAGATTGAGGTTTGTCCATTGATGAAGATTTCCTTCTAGCTAGTTTAGAAGACTTTCCTATGAGTAAAAGGTGCTGTTTCAGGTTTCTCAAGCATAGTTCCAGATGAGGTTCCTCTAGTACAACTGCTTTATTGAAGTGCTAGTTGAACACATCTCCCAACATAGTCTCATGTTCTGCTGTCAGTGGTCTTACTGTCATGTAATAGCTGAGGACCATTTCAAGGTGAGCTACTAGAAAGCATTTCCTAGCATATGCTAAGATGCCCTTAAAGTTTAGTGTAGACGAAACAGGGTACTTTAAGATACACTAGCTGGTTGAGTTGTATCAAAAGCAGAAGCAGCGTAGCTGTAGATAAACCCTTCATAAGAATTTAATTCATTAATATCAAGTATAAAATGATATTTGGACATTTCAGTTTATTATCAATCTTCTCTATCATTAGCAGTACCACTGTTCTGGTTCAGAAATGGATTCCCAATTACAAACACGATCATACAATTGGCAATTTCAAACAAAGCAGCTTTTATTAATTACCCAATTCAAACAATCAGCCTGAAAGTGACCATCAGGGGGATGACTGGAAATTCATTAAGTAAGTGCAGCTGAATTGCAGTAATAAACCTGTTTCGCAAAAGAAGTGGCGTTAAGGTAATAAACTAATTTAAGTGAGAGGGACTGTGTTAGTTCCCTGAGGTAGCGAAGGTAAAGAAGAATTTCCTGAGGTAATGAAGGTAAAGAATAGTTTCCCAAGGTAACGAAGGTTTAGAAAAGTTTCCCAAAGTAGAGAGAAAGTTTCACAAAGTAAGGAGAAGTTTCATTCTGACCCCGGAAGAAAGTTTTGAATCCCACCAAGAAGGAGGAAAACCTGGATCGTGCTTGCTCAGAGAGAAAAGGGATGATAGACGTCAACATCACCAGGGCATCCCCTACATCTGAACCACATGCTTTGGTGGTTTTCCAGCAAAAAGCCTTTTCTCTCCATCCAGCATGGCTTATATCGGCTCCCTCCTCGAGGGGTGGGCTCCGAGTGGAGCTCTGATCTCCGCATGTGTGGCCAGCGCAGGCATAGAGGCCAATATAAACACCCATTCGTGACTAACTGATGGTTATAGAACCAAAAGAGTTACTCCGCACGCTAGGAGGTCTTTCGGCTGTGATTGGTGGTCTTTACTTCATCATCTTCAGCTTCCTCAGTGTGTTCGTTGACAGAGCTTTGGTGTTTTGTTTCACTTCTCCGCCACTAGACCGACTGGAGACTGGTTCTAGCAGCTGAGCTGCTATTTAGCACCTCTCCAGCTGCACATCCTTGGCCTAAGCAGCAGTTGTTTGCTCAGACATGTTCCAACAACAGATCATTGTCATGTGAAAATGCGACTACCATCAATCCCTAGCACAACCGCATACAAAATAATATGTCAGCATTATGGACAGGAAGGTGTCTGAATAGTGCCTGAGCAACAACAGGGTAGAAGTGGTCAGCTGGGTTGTCACTGTTTAAGTTAGGCAGATGACAAGATTTGAACATAAGATAGTACAGACTTTGTTGAAAGAAGTTGGGTAATAGCAAGAAAAGCGACTGTGTGTATGTAGAGGAGTCATTGTGGGTTTTAGCAATCTAGATCCTACTGAAGTTTGGCTTAAAAAGAGGCCAAATATGATGGGACCACCTGGCAAATTCAGTAGAGATTTGGCCGACCAGAAGGTGCCACAACTGAAGGAATACACTGTGAATGTTTTGAGCTTAGTGAGAAAAGCTCTACTGGTTGCTTCTCAGTGAGGGGATTGCTAGAGTCAATAATGCTTTTCTGTTAATTCTGTTCCCCACATCAGTATATGTCAGTATATATTTAAATTTTACATCTAATTAAGTATTTTGTTGCTTTCAAACACTGTGCAACTTCAGGACTTCATTTGTGTGTGCTGAACAAGTTTGAATTTAACCGATACTGAACATTATTCCATATTTCAGCTTCAAGAAGGTTACTTCAGTGCTCTGTTCTCTTGCAAGGCAGACTTAAGTCTCTCCCTCCACAATCTCTGTTATAGTCCCACTATCTTCCTAATTCATATGTGCTCCAGCTTTTTCACTCAGTGAAGTGCCTTTGTCACAGTTCTCTGCCTCTCTTCCCGCGTTCTGTTAGGACTGCATCTGTTTGCAGTTGAAAGACTTGAAAACACAGCACAGATACTGTTCTTTTTCGGTTCTTGAATTAAGAACCAGAGGTGACTACAGAAACCACAAACATGTCATTTGTCTTTTGGTGTGTCTAATGACAGAATTACTGTGGAGAATCGATCTTCTAAATGTTAATAATTCTGTAATGAGCATGTAGGCACTGTGAGTATCGCAATTGGACAGCTGACAGCTTGACAAAATATGACTCATTTCCCATTTTATTCTCTCTCACTTTACAGATACCAAATCACAAATCCAAGCTGGATAAAACTGCTCCCAAACTGAGGGAATTATTAATTTTCTTGGTCTTGTCTAAGAATTAATAAGTGATAGTGGATCAAGAGTCCCTTGAATTGATTAGAAGAGAGCATCTCTTTTAATAGATGTTATTTGGAAAGAAGGATTTTCTCTCCCTTTCCTGTTATTTGTCCTATCCTGATGGCTGTGCTGGAATGTTAAAAAAATTTCAATGTAAGTGATATTTGGAAATGCACAAATATACAACATCTGACTAGAATATTCTGAGCTTTAAACCCCAGCCTCTTCAAGTGAGTGGTTTATATTCCTATCTCTTCTTTATGAAGACAGAAAACTTCTGTCCCTCTGTCTCATGTTCTGTGTAATTTCCTTACTTTTGTGGAAGCACTGCGTGGGTTAAAAAAAGGGTTACCTGAGTGAGAAGCATGTTTTCAGCTTCAGGAGATACAGGGAAAAAACAACAGGATAAATTTTCTGTATCACCTTTTCCTGAAGTGCAGCGCTTTTGGTCAACACGAGAAATTATGAAGCAGATCACCTAGATCAGGTAATGGAAATTTAAGGTCGTTCTAGGATATTGTTCTCTGTTTACTTTTATACATAGTTATATCTTGACACACCACTGTGGGAGGTAGCAACGCACAGACCATGGAAACCCATCGCTGCTGATAAACACCTGGTGTTCACAGAAGATGCTGAGGCTGGGCGAAGGCCCGGTGATCAGTGTTGTATTGACACCGATGTGATGGGCCAGGGGCGATACCGGCTCCCTGTTATCCCAGCAGGGAACTGTTCCTGGCAGAAGACGGGACACAAGGGCCTGGGACTGGCAGAAGACATCAGGGCTGGATGGTCCAGCAAGGAATGTTTGTGCAACTGCTAAGCCACTTCAGAATTTGACTACAATGCCATCTGCACACTTTACACATTAACAGACACCTGAACTATAAATATTAGTTCTATTTCAGACCTATTTTGTGGACGAGAATTTGACATCAAATCCTAAGGACAGACTGACGGGTTTGTCCTCCCCGCCCATCCCAGAAGGGACGTCTTGTGGGAAGATTTGCACCTCGGCTAAGCCAAGTGTATGTTTGTATGTATTTAATTTAGCTGTATTTTGATTTTCTGCAGCTAGCGTATTTATCACCGGCAATCTCAGAGAATCTGTCTATGTTGCGAGTGTAAATAAATTGCATTATTTTTGTATCTGACTGCTTCTTGACGGGCTATTTGTGAATCCGGTGTTGGGCCTATAGCAACACTTCCTAATTGGCATACCTATTAAGAGATGAGTCCAGCAGCCCCTAGTCCCTCTAACCTCTGAGGACTGGCTAGAATGCAAGGGGATTTGTCTCTTACTAAATTTACCCCCCCACTTCACGCAACACCCATTCATGACTATATGGATAAGATGACATTCTGGATCGAACTTACCAGCACAGCCCTGTCAAGAAGAGCACAACACCATTAAACTGAGCAAAGTGCATCTCTTCTGTTAGTTCTTCTTATTTTTAGGCTGAGCCTCAAGATAATTTTCACAACGTAAATACAGCCTTGAAAGGTTCATAGCTGTTAGTCACTGTATTCTTTCTCTCCACACTCATTTCTGATCGAACAGACCTTTGGTGTTAGGCATCACTCATATTCCTCTTTGGAGGAGGTAATGTTTTCCTTCTTCTGTACATGCCTCTTGTGGAATTATCAGTCCTTTATGTACCTCAGAAAAACAAAAGTGCACAAATAACAGCACCTCCTCATGCACAACCCATTTGTAGCTTTCCTGGGCTTAGTAATTTTCTTGGCTGTCCCAATATCTTCAGGTGCTAAGGGGTGTCTGTGCAATTTTGGAAATACTATATGAAATATCTAATTCTGAATTTTTACCTGAGACGAAAGTACCGATTTGGGGAAATGGGATTTTAAAAACAAAGAAAGAGCCACATATTTATTTGGATAGTATAGAGACAACACTTTGGACACAGCTCACTTCTTCTTTTCTCCAGACGTGCCCTTCCTTTCGCATTTCAAATTGACATCTGTCACACTAGAGGGCAAAAGGTTTAAATGAGTATTTACGATACAAGAAAGGGAATGAAGAGAACATCCATCTATATTCACATCTGAAAAAGCATAGAAAGGCAAAATATAAATAAGCCATTTCACCACAAACAAACAAACAGGAAAAAATCACCTTCTGGACCTTTCAGAAATAGCAAATGAAAAATGACAAAGCAAATACTCTGCTCTATATTTAGTAGCATCAAGACACCCAGATTAACTTATCTAGCTTGAATACCTTTAACTGAGGTAAAAAAATTAAGGATTTGCTCAGCATAAAGCCCCTTATATTGTCTAAAAAAACATAAACTCAAAAAATTACCAGAATTTCTTTAAAAAATTGGAATAAAATTGCAGGAAGGTTAAGACTTCTGTCTTAAGAAGAGTGCTTAGGTCTGTGTCCTCAATCTCTAAGAATTCTAACAGTACTATGTGGATGCTTTTTTAAATAACCATAGCAATTTTATTTTTTTAAATTTTGCTTTTTATTTTTTATTCCAGAAACTGGCCTTTCTCTTCACATTGTACAGCTAGGGAAAGAGTTTTTAGTTCCTTAATTTGCAGGACTCCTCTTTAGCCTTCCTCCATGCTTCTTATCCGATGTTTTCTCCACGTCCCCCACACCCATAGTAGAAATATAGGATCATGGATCATATTCACTTTCATTCTCCAACTGCTCTACATGTAGCCAGAGCTTTTCTCCTGTTCAATGCCCAGAAAAAAAGGCTGCATGAGCTTGATAAGAAAAGGTTTTTCAAAATGGCTGTAGTGATCTATGAGGCTAAAGCTCCATGTTGCAGAAGAGGTCAGAGAGCCAACAGATTCAGTTATCCTGACACTTTCTGGCCCATTTCACATTAATATTGGTGGAATCTTTTGCAACCACATATTTATATGGAAGATTTATTTTGATCTGAAACATCGTAGTTCTCGTAACTTCTGAGAAGCATCAGAAATAATGGGAACAAACCAAACAAAAATCCAGGCATGTATAGAACCTCCTGTCAGGACAATGCATCAGAGGAATGTTCTCCAGAATGCTAATCAATGCAATGCCAAGCATCTTTATGCTCTTGGACCGTGCCGGTCACCACTGGGGGTAATTTACTAGAGGTAACGGAAGGGAAAAATGCATCCTACAGTCTCTTAAGCAGACGTAGTTTACCTAACTGTGGAATACTGCTGAAAAGGAGGGTCCTCGCCTCCTTTTGTATCCCTTGCCACACATCCTGACCGTTTCTTTTTATTTAGTTCTGATAACTGTGGTCAAACTAGGGCTATATTCGGAAGATTGCTAGGTGGTTGAGAGATACCCACCAAGAGCAAACAGATAGGACTATATTTTTGACAGCAGTCTCACATCAAGTATTAAACATTGCATGCAAAACACCAAGTAAACTTGCAGAAACCTTTTCTTTGCTTATTGGATGCAAATATGGGCAAGTTTCAATCATTTGAATTATTTCTGTGCTCCCATATTGTTATAACGCCCATTTGCACTTCCAGGTAGTCTTGACTATATTTGAGTCTCTCAGTAAGAAATAACTGATGTTGAGAGTCAGTTGTCCTGGTTTGGGTTAGAACAGAAACTCTGTTCTATGACTTTTACTTTTCAACTAAGTCTGTCTGAGTTAGCAGCATGTTTTTGCAGAGAGTCTGCTTCTAGCAGTGATAACGCTCCATGTTTGTAGTTAGTACCAAGGATTGGTGTGTGAACCAAGGTCACTGCTGGATCTTGTGTACCACACTGGGGGGTGCAGAAAAATAAAGGCTGCACCTTCAGAGAGGAGCAAGCAGGACAGGTGACCCTAAATTAGCCAACGAGGGATTCCATCCCATATAAATCATATTCGGTAAAAAACTCTGGGATCATGAGGGTCTCCCTTTCTTGCCCCTTCTCTCCTGGTCTTTTCACCATTTTGGTTTTCCCTGAGCTCGAGCTACTCTCTCGGCTTCGGGACTCTTCCTCTCTGGGTTTGGCCTTGGCAGCTTCAGCTTTGCCCTGAGGCCTCCGGCCCCGGTCTCAGCCCCCGGCTCAGGCCTTGGCTGGGCCCCAGGTTCTGGGCCGCATCCCTGAATCCAGCTCCCGGTTCCCGGCTGCTGCTGGGCCCTTCCACAGCATCAGTGGGGACGGGGACGGATTTATCATAGGGGGGGTTGGGTTCCATACTGGTTTTGTACATATTTGTATATATTTACTTTTTATTATTACTGTTACTATTATTTTCATGTTTTAGTAAAGCTGTTCTAGTTTCCTTTCCTAATCAATAAGTCTCTCTCCTTTATTTCCTTTCTTCTCTTCCCTTTCTGAGTAGGGATGGGGACAGAGTATTCTGTTGCAGATTTGGGGGTGCTCTGACCCCAAACCGTGACAGTCATTGAAAAGTGATATAGTAGCAAAGCATTGAATAGTGTGTCAAGGCAGAATTGTTCTAGCTGTTAGAGCTTTCTCAGACATGTGGAACCACGGAATTGTAGAATCATTAAGACTGGAAACAATCTTAGGATCATCAAGTCCAACCGTCTACTAAACATGATCATAACAACTAAACCATGTCTTGAAGTGCCATGTCTACATGTTTTCTGAGCACGTGAGTAGACTTCTTCTGTGACAGTCTTGTACCTTAATTCTCCATTTCAGAAAGAAAAACATACTAGAAGTACTTACGGATTTCAATCTCATAGCTGTTGTGGTTATAAAATCCGAGCATCTTTTTGAACTATTTTAATCCTCTAGTTGGGGAGTTTGTAAGGTTGTTTAGAAATGCTAGAAAACCTGCATGACATGAAGAGTCTGCAAGACTGGAAAGTATAGCCGATGAGACACAATTTAGGGGCCTAAGAAACAGTTTCAGAGGTTCCCACACTCATCCTCAAGCTTAATCCAGGGGTAGCTAAACTGAATAAGTGTGACACCCTGTTAGAGGGATGGTCTTGCTGTGTTGAACGTAACATGGGTTTGCAGGTCAGGGAGATTGAGTTTTTCCAAGTTCTCTCTCTTGTACACTTAATTGAACTCTACAGGGCTACGAAGAGCAGATTTGACTGCAGTTACCCGCAAGTAGAGTTCGAGAGTTTGAGGAGAATGAAGTACATTGGAGATGCCGATGTAAAACCAGAAGAAACAAGAAGCGTTTTGAATGTGGAATGGGATTCTGACCTCCCTGAAATAAGTGGATTGGGAGAGAAATTATAGTTACCTAAAGAGTTTTGAGAAACTATATTTGATCCTTTCATTTTCCATCTTACCTGTTTCAAGGAGGATCAGAACAACAAGGTACCAGTAAGGATTTTGTTGGTCTGATTTCTGAAATAAAAAGCGGTTATTCAGGGCATCCGACACAGTATTGGCTTTTGCTAGCTATGGTGAATTAGTGTGGAAGAACAGCACTTAAAAATCCATTTTTATTTTAAAGAAAATTCCTAATGATTTGCCAACTTCAGGTTAGAAATTGTAGTTTATGACCACGACTGCTCAAATGTCAAAGGCAGAAAGGGCAAAGAGTAAAAGTTAATTTGTAACTGACAACAGCTAGTATTGAAAGCCATTCTTCTCTTAAGTATCTTCATATGTCTGAAGATTAATTCCTTTCATCAGTTTTGTTATTTAAAATTATTTTATTGTATTAAAAAGAAGGGAAGGTTATTGTGTTTCAGGCTGATCTCATGCATTCTGCAAACTTTTTAATGCAAAAGAAATTAAACCATCCAGAAATGTAAATTAAATTATGTTTAAAATAAATCTAGCAGTATCATAATAAACCTAAGCAAGTATTTAATAAACATTATTACTTTAAGGGTGCTATAATGACACTTGATACTGTGAAATATTATCTGCTGTGTACATAGAGCTCTTGGTGATTTAATCTGTCTTTATAATGCAAAAATCTTAAATTTCACGTTATTTTGGCTTAGGTCGTGTTAAAAACGTGTAAGAAAATAAAAGTTTAAAATACTTCTTTACATCATTTCCAGACTACAGTAATTCCACTAATTCCTTTGTCACAATAGGGGGAAGTTGCGATGGACTAACAGCAAATGAAAAGTCCAGGCTGTACCTCCTGTATTGTATGAAAAAACATTCGAATGAGTACGAGAAAAAAGCACGCGACTAACTGTGGCCACTGCAGTTTATTTGTGGTGGAAGCGGATCACATGCCGTACAGTAACATCCTTGCTGTGACTAGAACAGTAAAATGGGATTTTGGTGAAGAGGAATGGTTTGTTTTGCCTGGGGTTTTGAAAGTAGGCGCAGTACATTGAAGATAATTCAGTTGTGTTAGTTGCCCTTCCTGTCTTTGGCACTTGGTTGCAATGAGGAGCAGCAGCTTATAAATTACGATCTCTGTCCTGTGCTTAGGGACCTGTGCC